>JAQJVL010000349.1:82500-345000 GCA_035578905.1 Stictocephala bisonia
AGTTATTTTTTTTAAAAGTTATTGTGTTCCATAAAGTAAAATCGGAATAGATTACTTCAAGTCGTTAAACAGCGAAAAATAATATTGTTCAAATTAGTTATTTTGAAATTCAAATGACCACTACTATGGATCTTTTGAAGTCCGGTTTGCGGCAATTAATTTATATTAAATAGACCTTTAATTTTATACCAACTTGACCGATGCTTATATTAAAGATTCGTTCAACTCCACTTGGGCCGTCCCCCTGAGAAGATGAAATGTTGCTAATTTGTCAAAAAATTTGTTTCTGCTACCATGATCATGTAAAAAATTTCACTTTTACCAGGGAAGTCATAGAAAAATTGTGAAAGCGTTCCCATATTTGTTTAACCCTATATATATGTTATTTAATTCACAGATATGAAGGAATATAAAAATACATTTAATGTCTACAGTAGTAAATTCGAAGTACGTACTGAAAGAGCTCGTTAGTTTTTCTTGTCGAGTCTTCACTAAGTAAACAAATCCTTCGAGGACTGCATCGACTCATATTTATTCCTATTCAATCTATAAAACAAAAAACTTAACTATGCTATAAGCTCATAAAAAATAGAAAATAAATCCTTTCTTTCTCAACTAAATTTTATGATATTTCCAGGACCTTACAAATGGAACAATACTTGTATATTTTATGACCTTTTAATTATTATAAGTGTATTAAATAATGTTTTGTCAATACCGTAAAGAACGAATGATATTTTTGGCATGTCAATATTGTTACTGCCCTGTGTATCACAATGGAGTATGAAACTCGTTTGCCTGATGTTTTAAGTACAAACTCATTCTTCCTAGGGTTATTTATATATTAGTATACATGAAATTATTCTTATTATGTATAGTACATTATTGATCAAAATTATTTTAGTTTATTTATCTGTGATCCGGTCTTTCCGTAAGAACATAATAAATAATAAACATTAAATTAAGTTCATAATTAATATTTTATTAAGATAAATATTACGTATAGTTCACAGGAAATCTAGAGACAGACCAAAAGAAGTGTATAAAACTCATGTTTGGTTGTAATGGTTGGATAACAAACAGCTGGTTTTGTTGTTATTTAGCGTCAGCTGCTCGGTTCTCACATGTAAACAAACTGTGTTTTATTTATAACAAAGTAATTACACCTTCTTACATTCGTAATTTGGGAAGTATTACAAATATATTTATTTAACATTTACATGCTGTTTTGAAAAATAAAGTAAGTGTGTTATTATAAGAAAATTTCTTTGTTTTTAATTACAGAATCGACCATAACATTTTCGAATTAAAGTGAAAGCCCATCAAATAAGACTTATGTTTTAGTATTTTATTAGATGAAAGTGTTATATCTTAACTGTTATTACCATGGATGACAAGCTACTTGCTCATTAATACGATAGTATGAATGTTGTTTCTCTTCCACTGTATTGAATGTTTCATGATTTTTATGAAAGCAACGTTATACTATGTAAAATAAACATACTTTTCTCTAAGGATGTTCCCCTGAAATAGTAAGATCATGTCACAATACTTAACGCTATGTAAATTAAATAATTATTCATATACTTTCAATAGTCACCAACATCTTGCTTTTAGAATTCGAAAATTGCTATACATAGAAATATTGATACAATATATCCAAATCAAGATATGTCCCTTTCACTTTCCTGCCTGATTTTAATAAACATCAGTTATATTCTTTTACATCCTTATTCCTATGAAGGTAAAATTTACGTACATCACATTTTTATACGTGAACTATCAAGTACACTACAATTATCATACCTCACAGTTAGTAAATTGTTTTAAGTTTTAAATAAATAACAAATAAGCATCCTTAAATTGATTTTCTATTTTATAAATGTAATATATCACATGTTTTCTAATTTCAAAACGTATTATCCGGTAGCGTGGTTGGTTAATCCCAGCTTCATATTCTAAAGGTTCTCAGTTCGATCCCAAATCAGTGTCATAAAAAATGTTCCAAGGGATTAGCTGATAACCACCGGCTTTCATTTGTCAAAACAGTATTATTTCATGACACTGTCTATGGATAGTCTGCCTTAATTTGTAACAATGACTACATTCGTTCCTCTACTCCCTTCTCAATATTACGAAATCCATGTTCAGCCATAGGTTGATGACAGTGTCTTGGAAACAAATAAACATTGTATAGCTAGTGATTAGCAGTAAAAACATAAAATTGTCATATGAACATAATATATAATATTTTTAGTGATAGTAAAGCATATTTGTACTACAAGAACCGTAAATATATTTCATGTCTTTGTTATTTCTCAGGTCTCAAGGTAAATGGCCGATAGAAACAACAAATGTCAGCCATAAGTAAGACCTAACTGGTGAACATTCTCCGGATAAAGGATACAAAGGTGAGTTTATACCACGTAATGACTCCAAAGGAAAAGAGCTAAAGGGCTTTTTGCCACGAGATAAGTCACAGTCAGTTGTGCGTAAGTTGGACCATACAAACATATAAGGTTGGTCTGGTGTAAAAACCAATATTATATCTTATATGTTTTTAAAGTTTGATTTGTATACAGATTAATTAAAGATCGATTGATAAATATACAGGGTGGAAGAAATATGAAAGTGCTTCAAAACAACGTTACTTTTCCCATAGATAATTTGATAAATTAATTTTTCATAACAATTGTGTTCCATGAAGTATACTTTTTGATAAAAAAATGTTACTAAAACTGTTGAATAGCGGAGAAATAATTTTTTTCAAATTAGTTTCTTTGAAATTCAAATGACAGCAATTTTGGAGAGGATAAACCTTTCGAAGTCTGTTTTGCAGATATTATTTTATTTTTAATATACCTTTCATTTGATACCAAACTCGACCTAAGCTTACGTTGAAGATTTTCATTCAACTCCTCGTGGGCCGTCAACCAGAAAATATCAAATATCACTAATGACGTCAAAAGGTATGTTCTTAGTAACCATGATCATGGACAAGATTTCACTTTTACAAGTGAAGTCATACAACAGTTGGAAAAGTGTTTCCATATTTTTTCCACCCGTTACATTATTGTAAATAAGTTACTGATATTAATAATTAAAAACCGAATCCTTTGAGTTTTAACATTTTGTTGGTTTACACTTTATTTAATGCATTTCTTGACTTGATATGAGCGCGCTTAGTGACAATTGAGTGTACGTCTGTCGCAGGGTGTTGCAAGAGTACTGCGTTTGACATACGTCAGACAATAATTATTTGATGTGGCAGATGTCCACTTAAAGAGTTTTATAATTGGTTCAAACAATTAAACAACATACCATTCCTACAATGGTCAGGGACCCCCGGACGGCGCCAGCAGTCAGGTCGCTCTGCGGAACAATCATGGACGACAGGCTTCGGCGATATCTAGAACAACAACTGGGCTAACCTACACCATCATCATTGACTTAGAGAAGCAGCCAAACTCGCTTACAAACTGAAACACCACCCACCCGTCTAACTGCATCCATCATCCTTCCATCTTGACCTAGGGAGTCTGCCAAACCCGCTTACAAACAGCACCGTCACCCATCCATTGACCTAGAGAGCCTGCCAAACTCGCATCCAAACAGCACCGTCACCCATCCATTGACCTAGAGAGCCTGCCAAACTCGCATCCAAACAGACCTGCATCTTCATCTACTTCACCTTTCGACTACTAGCCCAGTTGTTGTTGACTACGACCAGAACTCGCCACAGCCCTGAAAATACACCCTGAAGAGACAACCTACAATTCACGACGCACTGGACATCACCCAGCAAGACATACCGGATATGACAGCACCGATGATGACTTCCCCACCGGCGTCTCTGGGCCAAGCCGGTGCCCACCTCTGCACCAAGGCAGAGACCACCGCAGCCTGGAACGCCGAAGAACCTCGGAGCCCCCCCCCCCCCACAGGCCGTCGTAGCAGCAAAGAACAACCCCAAGCAGCAAGCCTCAGTAACACCACCATCGGACAGCACGGAAGGAGAAAGCAACAAAGTACCCGACTGTGAATTCCATTGACAACGCGAGGGGCAAGACTCTGCGGGACTCCGGCCTGCCCATGATGAGACTACCGGATGAGACCCAACCAGCTGCACCGTTCTGCCCGCGGCCGTGCAGTTGGACGCCCCGAGTACACCAGGATTATCCACGACGGAAAGGGGCACGTGCTGAGCACCAGCGGCTACTAACTTCCCCAGCTCCGAGGATTATTAACAAATACTAACACCTCCCAAAACCTTGTTCCTTTCTCTCCAGTGTGTTCAACCTCATTCCTTGGTAACTGGTAACCCTTCCTCTACCAACTTACTAACATAGGTTAAGCAACAAATACTTAGGTTAAGTACAGTTAGGATAGATAGGGACTTTGTAAACCTTCGTGTGAGCCAGGATATAACTGTTAGAGTAGGAACTAAATACCCCTCGATGTCCTAGTGATAAGTATAGGGTTAAGATATAGATATATTAAAAAAAAAAAAAAAAAAAAAAAAACCATTCCTACAAATAATGTGACAAGAACAATCTATAAGCAACTGAAACACAAAATGTAAAAGACAATATAAATAATGAAACAGTCCAGGAGAATAACACGTTTGCTCACTCACGCGCAGGTTCACAGAATTGAACAAGTAGGTTATATAAAAGACGTATTTAGAGAACCGAAACGTGGCAACAATACTTAAAGGCGTTGCTATGGTTGTGGCTGACATACATTGTCATGCCATTGGTTGTAGCATTCTTAAACTTCTCCCACTTCAATTATTTATTTATTTCTTCAATTTATTTATATCATTATTCTAATTAAGTTACCGAAGGTAATGATACCTGAACTGAATCCAATGCTTTTTAATTTTCTTTTGGTTTATACTTTATTTAATGCATGTCTCGACTTGATTACAGAGCACACACAAGTCAAGTCAATGAATATATCATTTATATTTTACAAATAGTTTACGTTGTCCTGTATCCAGTTAAATTGTATCTGCTTCATATATTGAAACTATATTTTAGACCACTGACTTATGGTTTTATGAAATTAAACATACGAGTGGATGTGTAAATATTGCAGGATTGAACAATTATTATATAACTTTTAATTTATATTTTCACAATTTAAACCAAAATAAACTGAAATTAAATATTATTTTTAAGTGTTTTACTCGATTAAAATATTTTTAAAATCTAAATAAATTTCAAAGTATTTTTGATGCAGTTTGAATAAAATTGGTAAATACCTATGGTAACACTAATTTAATAAATCACATAGCTAATATATTTACAAATATTTATATTTAGTATGATATCGTAAAGGGGTGAGATCAATTAAAATTAAGGAAATGAAGTTATTTCAATAAGGATAGCTTCTATTAAATAAAATATTATAAAACATATAATTATTTAAAATATTATAAAAATACTATAATATTTTAAATATAATAATTTTATAAAACATATATTTTTAAACATATTTTATAAAATATGTTTAAAACTATGACTTACAGTATACCCTCAGCATTTCAGATACTTTATTGAAAAATTGTATAGTGTAACTATGAAGTTTTTTTTTAAACTGTTATAAATAATAAATTTAAAATGTATTTGTGTAGTAAGAAAGTAAAGTATTAGAAGGAAGTCGTTACAGAACTGTCGATACTTAACCAAATCGATTGTTTCCTAAAGCTCTATCAGTAACTGCTGAGTCTAAAGCGATTTGGGCTTTTATTGACGGCTGTAACAATAAATCTTGTACAAGATGTGTCATTAGACTTTATGATCGGAAATGTTCGATTGGGAATCTTTTAAGGCCAGTACAAAAGCGTTTTAAGGAGCATGTACATTTTCCTTACTCACTCCTCCATCAAAACAGTTGTTTATAAAACTTGTAAGGCGATTTAAACATTTAATTAATAATTGTTTTTAATACTAGTAAAATGTAAGCAATAATTGTTGATAAAGTTTTACAATAAACTGAAATACGTTGTACTGTGCCTTTTAATTAAAATGTAATATAATTGAATGCACAAGAGAATTGACCTTGTCCATATGTGTGCACTAATTAAATTATTGCTTTGTTAAAAAGCTCTTTTAGGCCTATAAATAGAAAGCAGAGTAGATTTTTTTGTATTTGTTTTCATACAGTAAAATTGCCATTTTTGTAATTAAATCTATCGCAAAGAGTGTACAAATAGTTAAATCTATGATGTTTTAATTGTTTTTAACACAAATAGTAGGTGAGGTGACTTTTTATTGAAAGGCCTCACGTAGAAATGGCATTTATTGGAATCACTTGCAACAGGAATAATTCCCTGAATGATTCTAGTTGGTAGAATTGTATTTACATGTTAAATCATAAAACTGAACTTTGCACAGTCAAAGCACTTCAGAACTATTAGCTGGTTTTTGTCAGGTGAGCCATCACACACAAAACTAAATAGGCTATTTGGTTATCTAGATTGATTTAAATTAAAGGTGAGCCAACATATTTCATTAGATGATTTTTGTTGGGAATTACTTTTAACATTTAAGTTAAGTTTAGACGCATATTACTGTGAATAATAGTCATTGTGTATAAATATCGAACATAAAATTTCATCGACTGCAGTGTTGTGATTTCTTAACACGCTACTCGACATTAGTGGCGCAGTAGTATAAGGCATCTTCTTGGGGCCAAAGTTTTGTGGATATTATAGGCGAAATGCTCTATACTCGGTCCTCTTAATACCGAAGTGGCTCTCACGCAATGGTTGCTATGAAAGTGGACACTACTAGAGACGTTTGGGTTTTCATGTTGGTTGACAGTCAGGGTCCGAGGAGAGGACCCTGGGTAGCCACTCGTGATCAACTTGGGTAGCCACCCGTTATCAATTTGGGTAGCTACCGTGATCAGCTTGGGTAACCCCTGTGATCAACTTGGATAACTACCATTAACAGCTTGGGTAGCTACGGTGAACAGATTGGGTAGCTACCATGAACAGCTGGGGTAGCACCCGTGATCAGCTTGGGTTGCTACCGTAAGAGCTTGGGTAGTTATTGTGAACATCTTGGGTAGCTCCCATGAACAGCTTGGCTAGCACCTTTGACCAACTTGGGTCACCACCAGTTATCAACTTGGGTAGCTACCATGATCAACTTGGATAGCTACCATGAACAGCTTGGGCAGCTACCGTGATCAAATTGGGCAGCTACCGTGATCAACTTGGGTACCTACCGTTATCAACTTGGGTAGCTATCGTGATCAACTTGGGCAGCTACCATGATCAACTTGGGTAGATGCCGTGATCAACTTGGGTAGCCGCCGTGAACAACTTGGGTAGATGCCGTGAACAGCTTGGACAGCTACCGTGATCAAATTGGTTAGCTACCGTGAACAACCTGGATAGCTACCATGAACAGCTTGGACAGCTACCGTGATCAAATTGGGCAGCTACCGAGATCAACTTGGGTAGCTACCGTGATCAACTTGTGTAGCTACCGTGATCAACTTGGGCAGCTACCGTGATCAACTTGGGTAGATGCCGTGAACAACTTGGGTAGCCGCCGTGAACAACTTGGGTAGCATCCATTATATGTGTATAATCACGGCTGCGAAAATGTTTAGTTAGCGGTTCATACAAGGAGAGAGGTTTATTCAATAGCACTGATTGTGAAACTATCTTTACTTAAACGGTAACTGAAATGTAACTGAATAGAGTTAAATAAAATCACGTTACTTGCATTCAGTCATGCGACATGCATACAATTACGCTACATGCCAGCATGTGGCGTGTCTCAACTTATTCAAAAGAAGGAAAGGAGAAATGGTCTTACAATTAGACTACTACCACTGTTATTAAAGTTTTTGTCTTTTTACGTCAGTGACATTTTATATCTAGGTCACCAACGGTTTTAAGAGATAATGGTCTAAACCCTTTGAACAATGTTTTCTTCGTATGATTTCCAATAATGTTTTGGAAAACTGAGGTAATTTATAGTGCGGTTGTACGAGTTTATAAATTTTAAGTTACCTTAATCAAACATCAATATAATAAAGTGGTTCTAATATATGAAATACAGAAAATAATACAATACTTAATAAATATGTATATATAGTAAAAATGCTAATCAAACTGCAACATATTTAAGTGTTTAAATTCCAAAAATATATGATTTTGTAGCAAATTATTTTGTGACATTACTTGTGTATTACAAATGTAAAATAGCAAACATAAAGTCATTAAAAAAGTACGTCCTGGACATTATATATGTTAAGCTAAACAATTACAGCAGTCTACATCTTCCGTCTCAATTGTCTCCCTAAGAAAATTCTTAATAAACATATAATTTAAAACTCGTTCAACCTCCTTTACTAATAAAGTAAAGTTAATGATTACTATATGAGAAATGTATATTGCTGTCGGATTCTGTAGCATTTTATATCAAATTTCCTTATTTGGATTCTCATATAGACTAAAATGCATATTTGGTACTTGATAAAATAAACAACTTAAAATATTTACTAAATGATTTCTACTTCATATCAACAGTAGCCAATATTTCAAATTGAACAAGTTAAACGTTTTGATCGCTTGGAAAGTTACTCATATCTAGAAATGGTACTTTAGTCGCTGAATTACAGCACAGAATGCAAAATTTAGAGCATTTTAATCAAAATTGAATAACAGAGCGGATGCCATGGCAGTATCAAGACAACCGAGCACAGAACCCATCGCTTACGATTTCCTCAGCACTTTGTCCCAAGTACTTGGATGAAAGTACTGCGCCACTAGTTTACGAAAAGTAATGTATGAATGACTAAACACGAATACTTATAACTATGAATTATGAATAAACAATAAGACTATTGTTATTGTTTTAAATAATATGTACGGAAGCACAACAATAATTAGGTCAAAAATAGATATATTTATATGATGCATTTTTACAACACTCAGTGAAAAAAGAACTGGGTGATAAAATAAATAATGTAGTCAATTATTTTATAACCTGCCAGAACAATGATTGTTGTTTGTTTGTGTAATGTTTATTCATAACGGCCTTTGGTACATCGGTGTTTGTGCTACATACAATGAGTATAAACAATAAACATGAGGCTGGCAATGATAATCGTTACATTACATGATGTAAACATATAGACAATGTTCAGGTAATGGATGTTTACTCTTACACACGGGATTGTGTGACCGAACAAACATTTTATTTTTATAATGTTAATATTTTAATTAGTAATTAATGTGCCAAGGAAAAACACAGCAAAATATATATCTGTATATATTGATTCCTAAAGTGGCTAATATGGTGATTCTAAGTACATATTCATTGAAAAATGTGATATATTTTATTCAAAATATTTGTATATATGGTGGACAAAAAGTACTGTCCAACGTAGTTAAAAGTACTTTTAATTTAATTGTAACACAATTATTTTTACTAAAGACATATGTACAGATTTCGAGTTGACATATATACAGGGTGTTCAAAAAGTCCGAGGATGGTTGAATATTGTTTAGACCATTACAGATGAAGGGACAAAACTTTGCACACTGCTGGACATAAAAAGCTATTTTACCATGAATTCAATAGTCCACTATCTTCATAGGGGGACGGCACACCAGGAGTCGGAAGAAAATCTGAAATGTAAGCATAGGTCGATACAAATCAGACCTCAAAATCATAAACAAAATGGCGGCGCTCGAAAGTTTCAATACTGTTCTTAAGTGCAAGTATAAGAATGGCTTAATTTCTTTGTAACCATACTATATAATTCCTACACAACCATATATGATTACTGTACACAAACACCTACTTTTAGATGTATTCAGCGTCCTGCTATTCTTCTATGGAAACGGTCCATGAGGAGTCAGTAGAAAAGCTTTGCATGGATTGATATGCATATCATTTTTAAAGGGCTGGTCAAGCATAAAAGAATGCCGCAAACGACACTTCAAAAACTTTATTCGTCACAAAATTGTGTCGGTTTAAAATCTTGCACATAAGATCAGTATTGAAACTTTCGAGCGCCACCACTTTGTTTAGGATTAATCTGATGAGGTCTAATTTGCGGTATGATGTTCTACTAGCTAAGACCTTTAAAATGGTATGTACTCGTATATTGACCTATGCTTACATTTCAGATTTTCTTCCGACTCCTAGTGGGCCGCCCCCCTACGAAGGTAGTGGATCACTGAATGCATGGTAAAATAGCTTTTTATGTCCAGCAGCAATGTGCTAAGTTTTGTACCTTTATCTGTAACGGTCTAAACAATATTCAACCGTCCTCGAACTTTTTGAACATACTGTAGTATATCAATAATTATCTTTGCTTGAAGGAGTAGAATTTTAACTATATACGAGAATTTCATGGATAGAGTAGTTATGTTCTTTTGTTCAATTTGCAGGGTGGGGCAGACGGGAAAAACTTGAGGGAGAAGAGGGAGGGGAGAGAGAGAGAGGGGGGAGGGAGAGGGAGAGAGAGAGAGAGAGAGCGAGAGAGAGAGAGAGAGAGAGAGAGAGAGAGAGAGAGAGAGAGAGAGAGAGAGAGAGAGAGAGAGAGAGAGAGAGAGAGAGAGAGAGAGAGAGAGAGAGAGAGAGAGAGAGAGAGAGAGAGAGAGAGAGAGAGAGAGAGAGAGAGAGAGAGAGAGAGAGAGAGAGAGAGAGAGAGAGAGAGAGAGAGAGAGAGAGAGAGAGAGAGAGAGAGAGAGAGAGAGAGAGAGAGAGAGAGAGAGAGAGAGAGAGAGAGAGAGAGAGAGAGAGAGAGAGAGAGAGAGAGAGAGAGAGAGAGAGAGAGAGAGAGAGAGAGAGAGAGAGAGAGAGAGAGAGAGAGAGAGAGAGAGAGAGAGAGAGAGAGAGAGAGAGAGAGAGAGAGAGAGAGAGAGAGAGAGAGAGAGAGAGAGAGAGAGAGAGAGAGAGAGAGAGAGAGAGAGAGAGAGAGAGAGAGAGAGAGAGAGAGAGAGAGAGAGAGAGAGAGAGAGAGAGAGAGAGAGAGAGAGAGAGAGAGAGAGAGAGAGAGAGAGAGAGAGAGAGAGAGAGAGAGAGAGAGAGAGAGAGAGAGAGAGAGAGAGAGAGAGAGAGAGAGAGAGAGAGAGAGAGAGAGAGAGAGAGAGAGAGAGAGAGAGAGAGAGAGAGAGAGAGAGAGAGAGAGAGAGAGAGAGAGAGAGAGAGAGAGAGAGAGAGAGAGAGAGAGAGAGAGAGAGAGAGAGAGAGAGAGAGAGAGAGAGAGAGAGAGAGAGAGAGAGAGAGAGAGAGAGAGAGAGAGAGAGAGAGAGAGAGAGAGAGAGAGAGAGAGAGAGAGAGAGAGAGAGAGAGAGAGAGAGAGAGAGAGAGAGAGAGAGAGAGAGAGAGAGAGAGAGAGAGAGAGAGAGAGAGAGAGAGAGAGAGAGAGAGAGAGAGAGAGAGAGAGAGAGAGAGAGAGAGAGAGAGAGAGAGAGAGAGAGAGAGGAGAGAGAGAGAGAGAGAGAGAGAGAGAGAGAGAGAGAGAGAGAGAGAGAGAGAGAGAGAGAGAGAGAGAGAGAGAGAGAGAGAGAGAGAGAGAGAGAGAGAGAGAGAGAGAGAGAGAGAGAGAGAGAGAGAGAGAGAGAGAGAGAGAGAGAGAGAGAGAGAGAGAGAGAGAGAGAGAGAGAGAGAGAGAGAGAGAGAGAGAGAGAGAGGAGAGAGAGAGAGAGAGAGAGAGAGAGAGAGAGAGAGAGAGAGAGAGAGAGAGAGAGAGAGAGAGAGAGAGAGAGAGAGAGAGAGAGAGAGAGAGAGAGAGAGAGAGAGAGAGAGAGAGAGAGAGAGAGAGGAGAGAGAGAGAGAGAGAGAGAGAGAGAGAGAGGAGAGAGAGAGAGAGAGAGAGAGAGAGAGAGAGAGTGAGAGAGAGAGAGAGAGAGAGAGAGAGAGAGAGAGAGAGAGAGAGAGAGAGAGAGAGAGAGAGAGAGAGAGGTTGTTTGTTAAATATAGTTGAGTGAAATATAGGGTAAATTCCTGGGAGTCATCAACTGGGTGCCTGAATAAAGACCTTTAACAATAATTATTGTAGCTTAGCACTACAAATATATGTTTTTTCATGACGTGGCTAATTTTTTTCATCCATTAAATAAATAAAATAAATTCAAACTGTCAACACATATACACAAACACGAACATGATAGACCCATCAACACGTTACCCGGCATGGTGACGGGTAGAAGATTGCGGGTGAATCCACTTCTTCTTTTTTACAAAAGTTAGACTAAATTTTATTTTGAATTGGAAACGAAGTTTATATAAAGTAATTAAAATGCATACAAAACGAGCCAAAAACAAAGTAACCTTACGTTCATGGCCTTGTAAACTGGCAAATGGAAGTTATATTTAATTTATTATAATTTTGGGCGCTTGACTTTTACTGGTTTGGGAAACAAAAAAAACTTTGTAAAATATATTTACTATCTACAGGCATAGTTCTCGTAATGACAAGTGCTTATCACTTGAGACTTTACCACTTGTACTACGTTGAGTTAGGGCTAAAACTTTGTAATAAAAACCATGATTACCTACAGTTCACTGATTTTCAACGATGAAAACTATATAGTAATTCCTATTATTGTATGCTCTGTCTATAAGGGGGCTTCGTGAAACTAAATATACAAATTAATTATTTTCAACAATACATTTGTTAACAAATAATAATGAGGTATCCTTTTTTTATATTTTCAATGTAGAAGTGATGAAAACACATAAAATAACGTGTAAATATAATAATCACTTAAATATGGTCAATAAAAGTGGTTTTACACATTTTATTAAACATGATTTCTAATTATATATTAATTTATTCCTATGTTTATTTAGTGTGAAAATATTTAACTAATTCAATAAGCTTTTAAACTGGCCAAGTCTAGCTTGGTCATATTTTACATTTATTTTTAGGTCCATTTTATAATAGTATTAAACATAAATATAACACAAAATTAAATAACATAACTTATCTGAATAACATTTAATGGAATAAATAATTAATTGATATTAACTAATATGTTAGTTACACAGTTAAACAAATGTAAATACCTAAATATAAAATTGTAAAACTAATTTACACGGAACACATTTTATGCAAAAGATTTTCATTCGTTCATAGAACAAATATTTAAAATGTAATTTAAAGCTCCGTTAAGCTGCAGGCTGTATAGGGATGGAAATATAAACCAGCCCGTCCAATCCGCCCAGATGGCTTGTATACTTCATAAAAAGTTAACTAGAAAACAGAAAGAGTTCTCTTAACATTCACGTTTTATTACACATTTATTACTCTAGACATAAATACACTCATCTATTTCCAAATCTAGTTTGATTAACTATGAATTCTTTCAAGAGATATAACTATACAAATATAGAACTTAATATGCTTAATTCAAACATGTATGTGACTCTTTTTTTATTATATGGTGGTACATTTTAATGTTATCAATAGTTAGTTTAGATAAAAGAAAAGAAACTAACAATATGCGAGAACAATCCTTCATTTACATTACCACAAAATACTTTTAGTAGTGATTAACCTTTTTAGTATATATAGGAATATTATTAAAACATCTATAAAAAGAAGAAACATAATATTTTTGTTATGAGGTTAAAACGAATGTGTACTATGTGTATTTAGCACGTGATAGACACATGACATGCAATAGGTATTTATGGCTTGGATTCTTATTCTTAAAATTAAAGTTAGCCAATTCCCAAACCACCAAGTCACCGCTTGGAAATCATTAGTGCTATAGCAGACATGTAATCTTACCATCAGCAGGATAAAACATGTTGTTTTATTTAAACTTTTTAATGCCTATGTAATTTTATAATGAGTTATATTGAACTCTCTATGATTATTAAATGTCCAATCTAGTGGACCATACTGCAAGTTCTTTATTCTAAAAATGCCAAGAATGGCTTGTAAATAATCATAATATTTAACTGTAGAAATTTATTAAAATACTCGGTATTTTACAGAAAAGAACTTAAGATAAACTATAACAGTTCTTCACCTATAAAATGACCTTTCAAGTGTTATGATACAATCATTATTATTGACCAAATAATTGAAATAGAAACCCATGTTTATTGCGTTTTTCTTGAGGTGAAACGCCCCACACCCCCTTAAAGAAAAAGTGAAAGTAAGACCAGGCAATGGAAGCACAATTGTATAAAAATGTCATAAGATTATACATATTGAGTAACACAAGCATATATGTTAAAAGCTACACAAATTACAAGTATTTGTCTGTAGACCTAGTAGGCAATATAATAGAATGTTAGATGTATAGAATAGTAATAAATAATGAATTTGCTCGACAATGATGAATGAAGCCGTTTAATTGGAATGTATTAAGGATTTTTGGACTACAGTATAAAGTAATTTCAATATTATTCGATGTATAAAGGATTTTAGAGAATGAAATTATGATCAACTTGTAATCTTAATCTCAGAAAATTTTATTAAGTTTATTAACTAGAGGAAAATCTTGCATGATTCGCGTACAAACGCCTCCACTCACTGAGCTTGTTACACCTCGGCCTGTGACTTTTGGCTACAAATAATAGTAAATTAACTAACTGTATAACGTAAAATCACAATTAAATTTTATTACAACATCTCACTCGCATTACTTGCGTTACTTCCTATTTAGTATAAACACATTTTGGGCTTTTATTACGATATTTCACTCGCATTACTTGCGTTACTTCCTATTTAGTATAAACACATTTTGGGCTTTTATTACGATATTTCACTCGCATTACTTGCGTTACTTCCTATTTAGTATAAACACATTTTGGGCTTTTATTACGATATTTCACTCGCATTACTTGCGTTACTTCCTATTTAGTATAAACACACTTTGGGCTTTTATTACGATATTTCACTCGCATTACTTGCGTTACTTCCTATTTAGTATAAACACACTTTGGGTTTTTATTACGATATTTCACTCGCATTACTTGCGTTACTTCCTATTTAGTATAAACACACTTTCGGATTTTATTACGATATTTCACTCGCATTACTTCCTACTTAGTATAAACACACTTTGGGCTTTTATTGCGATATTTCACTCGCATTACTTGCGTTATTCCTATTTAGTATAAACACACTTTGGGCTTTTATTACGATATTTCACTCGCATTACTTGCGTTGATTCCTATTTAGTACAATCAAACTTTGGGTTTTTATTGCGATAACACAAAGAACGCTTTCTACACTTCCACACTAACTAACCGAAATCGATTTTTGATGGATATTTTATTTAGTATATGAACAGTTCAACTGTTTTTTTTTTCCTTCAAGCTACAAAGACCATGTTAATTAATATGGCCATTTATAAATTAAACAAAACATGTATTGTAAAATAGAACCTGATATATTTTGAGAAGGAAAACTCCATATTAAATAAAAAGCCGATTGAAATAGTGCGTATTTGCTAGATATCATAAACGACGCTAGAGACGAGATGTGCTCTGAGGCGTGTACACACGGCTTAAACACGGCTTTTCAGCTCAGCTGTTATGACAAACTGCTTCAAGCAGCTGTATTTATTAAAAGTTCCTATGATGATATTTTAAAGAAAGATTATTTTTGATTCATCTGGTACATGGTTATGTTAATATTACATCATATTACACACATTAAATGCTGGTTTAACAATTATTCGTTTGATAATATATGGCTATATTATATTGAATAGTGAAATAAATTCATTGAATATAAATATATGTTCAACTATTATGTTAAATAGTTTCAGTACCTATGTTTTAATGTAAATAATTTACTCACAAGCGTAAAAGCAATTTAAGTAGTTAGAAACATTATGACGTAAGCGTTCTTAATGCTGGAATGGCGTCTGCTCAGTTGTTGCTATTGACTAAAATTACATTTTTCTTATATAAGTAATTTCTGATTTACTAAGAATGTTCGTGTTTTTAAGTTTCATATATTTATTTATATTTAATTTGTATAAATATTTAAAATCATCTTTTATATGCAGTTATGGTGCGTATCACTCTAGCAATTCAACCAATTGAGTGAAAATCTAGGCAAAGTAACTATACATAGTAATACAATTTTTATATACATTTACTAATTTTAACAACGTTGATATTCTGATAATATTCTGGTTATGATTACATGCACAAAATAAGATGGTTATTACAAAATAACTATTTAAAAATTCCTTCAGACAGTTATAATTACCTAAGTGCAAGTTTAGTCAAATTTCATTTACCTACGTAAGTTCTTATTTACTGAGATGATGAACACGAAGATATTTTATTTTCATGAACATTATGTATTAAATAGTTAGTAGTTTTATAAATGGTTTGAAGCGAAGGGAAATAGTTTTAAAGGAAATAGTTTTTATGGGTAAACGATTGGAAATTGTTCCAGGGGGAAAACGTTTGATCCAATAGAATGTTGAACTCATTTCAGGACTTACGTTTTATCAGTTTAAAATTGTTTAAATTATTGCAGCAATTCAAACTCTCCTTTGTTGTTTTTTGAAACTGGTCGGATAGTTTTAGTAAAGTTGGAAGTTTTATATAAACTATTCTTATTTAATTATGTTAATTCTTAATTAGTTTAATTAATTCTAATTTAAACTACCTAAATTATAATCAGAATGTTTGATTCTAGAGAAGTATATTGTTACACATTATTTGGTTACATACACCTCCTTAAATTACTCTCTGTAAACTGAATTAAAACATAATAAATTGACATTTACTAAGAAAAAGTAAAGTAGTTCGCTGGCATTTGGTCAGGTGAATGTTAGGTTTAACCCGCGATAGGGCGCTTGCCTTAGTGTTACATAAATGGTCGCGTGTATAGCTGCCATCTAACATAGGATTTTCTTATTTTATGCGCCTAAATAATGGTGAAATTTATTTATATGCTTAAATTAGTTATAAATATGTACAATTAGATGTATATGGTTGTAAATAATGATGCATACGTATTAAAAAAGTCATTTATTTAAAATGTTCTTGATGAAAAATGTCTGTGATTATTTATAAACACTGTAAGTGTCTGACTTATGTTAATCACGTTCTGAAGGGCCATCACTGTTACTGTTCGATAGACAAAATGATTCGTCTAGATTTTGATCACTTTCCTTTAACCAACTTACAATAAAATTGTCATTTGGTCTTTCACCCATGGCAGACACTAAATCACTAATAACTATATTTATACTAACTTATATAAATATAAAAACACTTAAATACACTAATGAAATCACTATTTACAAAATATAAAATGTACACCATAGAACAAGATTTAGAACGTATACGGGCGCGAGGCTAGATGGCACCTATACTAGAGTGGGACGTATCCAGGCGCATGGCTAGATGACAACTAAAGCGGCAGACCTACCTCCACTCAAACGCTCCCCCACCCTTCCTGCTGTGATTAGTCATCAAGGTTATGGGCCTAAATCATGCCTTATATAGTGGTTGTGGCATAGCTGGAGTTTCAGGTTTATTTGACAAAAAATAAAAAAATTTACAATGTAACTACTTTTTTTGTTAGATGCCATCTAACAACGCGCCCTATCACGGGTTAAGCTCCAACTTACAAAATGTAAACATACAAGATAACAATCGATTACGTAAAAGTCTATCATACTATTACATAGGCCTGCATAAATTATACCTTTATTGTTACGCATGAAGGTATAGTAACTAAACTTCATGGATAAATATATTGTATCCTTACCTAGTGGAAGCTACACATAACCCTTCAAAGAAGTACAATGTATTGTTAAAGTTTGCATTCTTAATTGTTAGACAAAATATATTAACCTACCTCTGTTTATTCAGGTTAGCCCTTTTCAATGTCTTCTCTTGATAGGGGCGTTTTCTATCTTGTTTTCTTGAGTAGTAGCACTCCATTTCCAAAGTTATTTATTCCTTGGGCCTAATTAATAAATATAGATATCCCCGATAATATAACAGCACAAAAATGTAACACAAACAAGCATCACAAAAATACAAGCAATAGCAAACAAACATAACCTCAAAATAAACACAACACTCCACTACGGAAACAGCTGGTTTCTGCAAGCAGCTGGCAGTACTACTTAGACCGCATGCGCCAGCTGCTTGCAGGCACATATGTTTACTGCTTACAGCTGTTTTCTATTTAAAATTTTTTACCATGGAATATAGATATTTTGTTTTATAAACTTATTCTATATTGTAATTCAATCTCTTAAAAAATTGTGCGTTTTCATTATGTACTTACTTATAATTACACAATTCTTAATGTTTTTACTAAACCAACTCGTCGAATTGCGAGGCTATTGAATGTTAAAAGCGTCATTTAAGGCCTTAAAATCACGCGGATTCAATAAATATTTGCAATGATAATTGTTTTGTACTCAGGTGTTTACCTTAATTAAATATCTTAGTGTTTTCTTAGCAATCAAACGTCCACAATTTCAATATCGTTTACAATGTCAATATATTGACAATACTTTATTATACATTACAATACATTATTTATGTAGCCACCATCACTATGCTCTTAACACATCTAGAACTGTAGCCTATACATGTACTAGAGGACACACCTGCATGCTTTATCCTCTAGGCACATACAATGGCATCCCCGTCACTATACGCTCCCGTGCCCTTGCTCGTGCAGATTTTCCTTCATATTACACACCTATTATATCTTACTATTAAACAAGTAATTCACTTAGTTATATATTTTAAAGGACATATTAAATTCGACAAAATATAAACGAGCATTATAAATAATAATTAAGATACGTTGTTCTTTAATTTTTAATAAAGTATATAGCATATGTTAGCAATGTACTGAGTAAAGAGTGTTGTAAATAATTCATTATTATGTCAAGCTGCGATGTTGTGAACTCTATCGTTCGTTTGGGGACTGCTAACAAAGGTTACAATTAACCTCATTCTACTAGCTCTTCGAAAAAAACTAGTTTAAAATCTCATCGTAGTACAAATAAACAGGATATAAGGAAATTTTTACAAAATAATTTCGAGGTCCAAGTATTATGGTTTTCGAGAAGCTATGATTAGTCTGTGAGTGGTATTAGACTTTTATGTTTATAGATAACAAAAAAGAAAACAAGTAATCTAGCCTATAAAATATTTAAAAATTATGGTTATTCTAAGTATTTTATTCATGACAAGATTTATATGCTTACATTTTTATTAAGATTTCTTACACTGGCTCAATTTACAATAATTATTTAACTAAATTAATTGTGTGGTAAAATAAGAATACATTTCAAAATCAATTTTAAAATTTATATTTACTGTGATTTTCAAAAGCGTGGTTTTAAACATTACTAAATATTATTTCTTAAAACTGCATAACATTGAATCGTACATATTTAAATTGTGACATGTTTTGTTAAATTGTACTTGTTTGCTATTAATAATACTAGAAACGTCAATACACAAATGTAATAAAATCTTCCATTATAAGCTCTTTTCTAGTTGAAGTCAAACAATTACCACGGCAGTGGTCGGTGCAAGGTACCACAGACCTGCGCCTGGCCGTGCCACCCACAGTTAGGGTGGTTTGGAGAGCGCCGCGTTAGTCAGTGTCTAGCCACGCGCGCGACTTCCAGGGTTCTTTCCCTGTGTTGTATATTGGTTTGTTCAGACGCAGTGTTACCTACCCCTACCGGTGAGATGGATGGATATAACTACTTAGGTAAGAAGGGGTGATAATGGTAGTTAGTGGTAGTACGATTAAAAATGTTCCTTAGAGAAATATTTTAACTTTCTTTAAATAAAACTTAGCATCCTAGTTATCATTGTTCCGTAATTCATTAATAATATCAACTATTGTTATTAAGAAAAAAATGTAGGCCTATATCCTATCTAAGCTAATGGTATTTTTTACTTTATCTACAAAAGTTATTAAGTGATAACAGTCCAAACCTAGGTAGTGGACCTCCCAGTATTTGATCCCATAACCTTGTGCGTGTGAAGCTGAAATGAAAACCATTAGGCTAGCAAGAGTCCCTTAAATATATGTTTATAGTTAGACTAAAAATGGCAATAGGCAATCGTATATTATGTATTTAATCAACACATACATTAATATTGACTAAATTAAATATCATTTTACACACTACCAATAAACATATTTTAAAAGTTCTAGTTGAAAAAAAATATATCAAGAAGACTAAAACCCCCATCAATGTAGTAATTATTATATAAAAATTAATACTAATTCTTTGGAAAATAGCATCGAATTGTATAATACAGAACTTTACATTTTATTGTATTTATTTTTTATACAATTAATTTTTTTTAATATTATTAGTAATAAGATAATCTCTAATTAAACTTTAAATTTTCCTCAATAAAGTAAAATGTAATACAATATTATTATACATTATTATACATCCATCTCCAGTCGTCAATGTGCATGATTGAAAACGTATGTGACTCTATTTTTATAAAATGAATTCTCATATAAAGCCAAAAGATTTACTGCTTTATAAGGGCATTGTTTTTTTGTATTATTCTTTATAACAAAGGTTTCATTTTCAAAAGCGTCGGTGTGAAGTAATTCTCAGCCCCTTGAAACAATCGTGGCTTAACCACATGATCGATGTCAGGCTTTAGCAGCCCAGCCCTACAGCAAGCCCACCAATCATGAATTAAGCACATTGTAACTGCTGGAAGCACGAGCAAGCTTCACAAGACAATAGTGCGAATAAATAGTATAGTTTGAAGTAGTTACCATACACGAGCATTCACACATAAGAAAATATTGAATTTCAACGGCAGGTGATGTGGTGCATTTAAACATTTGGATGCTAAATGTGATAGAAGTTTGGCGTACGTATTATGTGTTTTAGTCAAATAATAATTTTGTACACACACACACACACACACACACACACACACACACACACACACACACACACACACACACACACACACACACACACACACACACACACACACACACACACACACACACACACACACACACACACACACACACACACACACACACACACACACACACACACACACACACACACACACACACACACACACACACACACACACACACACACACACACACACACACACACACACACACACACACACACACACACACACACACACACACACACACACACACACACACACACACAAATATATATATGTTTTAAAAATACATTAAACTTTACAACCGTTTTCATTAAATTGCTAAATTCTGTGTGATGATATTATAAAATATTTGTAATCAACATAACTTTTGCACCATTGAGTATTGTTTGATTTTCTTTTTAAGTAGTGATACTAGTTGTTATAGTCCTTTTAGATATTCATGAAATATATCTTGACCAATAAGAAGAATATAGTACATTTAAAGTCAATGCTCACGATTAGCAATTTACTCAACAACAACAAATATATATATAAGATATGTAATTGGTCGCACTCATTTCCAGTGCATTTACACCATAACATGAGGATTTTAAATATAAGCTAATCATAACAATAGTATTCTTGCATTGCGTTTTTAATTATTTATGCACTATCTAAGAAATAAAAAAGCAAAAAAATGGTTTTAAGACGATTAATAAAATTATTTTTAAACCAGTTTGGTTCTAACACTCGGTGATACACTTCTTTTTTAAAATTTAATTTTAAAAATTTGAAAAACGTTAGCTAACAAAAATCACAGAACATTTTAGAAATATATTTTGAGGTGTTCTAAAAGTGAAGATAAGACAAACTTCCTGAAACCTTTTCCACTTATCTGACAAATAGGCTTAAGCTGTCAGAAGGCAGAAAGCTGTATATTTCCTTCTATATCTTGAAATATATTTTCAAAGAACTTGGCATATTTGAGAGATCGCAAATCTCTCGTCCTTTTACTCTAATGTAACGCTGATAAGGAAGAATTCGTTATTTTTCCTCTAATGCTCCTACATTTCAAATAGTGTTAATAGTTTCTTTGAAGTTAGAAAGGATATCATATAAATATATGGTTAACATACAAAATCCATAACGTGTGACTTGGAATGTAATAAAAATTCCACTTTCTATATAGGTACTGATATAATTTTTAATTTCTATTTTTATTTTGTATACTATTTCATTTTTGAGGTCAAGTGCAATTATTGAACCTTGAGTTCATTTTTTAATAATAATATTCGTATGATAACATTATTTTAAAATATTAAATTAATTGTTTTTTAACATATTAATGCCACTTGTTACCTGATTCCAATAAAATATCGGAGTTTATCAAACTTGTATATACATACAACTAAAATTAAAAAGAAAAAATAACTATAAAAATAAAAATAATTTTAAAAGCAAGTATCCTAAATCCCGGTCACATTAAAATACGTTTTTCAAGCAACTACAGGTAATTTTATTAATATAAACAACAAAAAATTGTTTTCTACAACGATACTTACAAAAGTATATTATATGCTTACGCTTAAGCACATCTGTAATTTTGAATACTAATTTATTTAAAAATTAGTTTTAGCAATATCATTTTTTTGAATTATTTTATCAATTTTGTAGAAAATTGCATTTCTTTAGTGTTAGATCCATAATGATTTAATGATTTTCTTAAATAAACACTTACTGAATGAATACAATTGTTTGAAGTCTCTATTCAAATATATCTATTATATTACACATTTATTGTGTTTGTTTTTTGTATTCTTAGACATATAAATTTATAATATAGAGCTCCTTAAAGTATTAGTTATATAACGTGTATCAAAATTTTATTGCATATTATATTTAAAATACATATCGTTCTAAGAGAAACTACCAACCTAGATTCAGATTAAAGTTTGCAGAGATTTTAGATTAAGTAGTCTTCATAATAGCAAGAGTAGAACCATTTATTATATTGTGTATATAGTAAATTATCTTCATAAATGCAATGAATAATATTAGACTATTAAAAACGTATATTTACAATTTTACGAAATTAAATCACTATTTTTATGCAATATATAATATACCATTAAAAATAACGTCTGATTTGTACTGAAAAATTCTACTTTCTGTATATTGAAATATTATCTTTTTAAATTTTATTTTCATTTTGTATATTATTTTGTTTTGGAGGTCAATCCAAATTATTATACCTCTAGGGCATAATACCATACATACAACAATATAAAGCTAAAGGTACTTTTATATTTGATAATTGTTTTTAATATAATAATGTCACTTGTTACCTAATGTATTATGTTATTGAAGTTTATTAAACATGTATGTATAAATATGTATAAATACATATAACAAATATGTATAAATAACATTGAAAATAATACATACTCATACAAATTACGTAGACTAATATTATAGTAAATTAATCAGTTTGTTTTCGATAATAATATGGTTTTTATAATTTATGAACTATATACGTAGCTATTGGGGTGAGGTGTAATAAAAATACTCATTTACCAGTTTAAATATTACTACCGTAAATGTAGGATTTTATATTAAATATTCAACGTTTTTGTGTGTATTGGCTTTCACAAGACTTGGTATTAAGAAAAAATTAAAGAGGCAGTAAGTTGGGAATGGGAATTACTTAAACATTTGTCTGCTGTTAAGTTTTCATAGGAAACATATTCAACAATATATTTTGGAAAATGAACCTTCTTTATTTTTATGCAATTATATCCGCCTATTATTCTTGGTGTCACATTTTTAACCAGACTAGTCTAGCTGTTTATTTAGTGGAAAACGATCTATGAATATTCTTATTTGGTGAAACATTATCTTTTTATATTACCTTTAGACAACATGAACAATTTTAGTTTATGAGACAATACTCATAAGAGTTTTAGTTAAATAGAAATGTACGTATTATACTTACGCTATCAATTTATTTCTAAAAATAATTCCTTGTTTGTATTTATGAGCGTCAATTAATCATGGTATATCTAACTTAAAAAAATACTATATTTATTATTTCATGTACGGATTGGAGTAAAAATGATGATTGAAGCTGTGCAGTCAAGCCTACCAAGGAGTAGATTTTGAGAGAACGCCATAATATTGAGAACTACTTCCCTTAAGTATTACATTATTAAAGTCGATAAATAACTAACTGTTCACCACCAAACACAAAACATTTATAAATTAAGAAATCTAATAACTAAAAGTAGAATCTGAATCCATTCCTTGTTTGTAGGACTTTCAAGTTTAGTTGAGGGTTAATTTATTTTAAATAATAATTAAAATGGCTCGTATATTGAAATATTGTCTTAAAAAACAATTTTTTAATGATTCCCTATTGTTCATTTCTTAAAAAATGACTTTAGTTGTGAAATATAGGATTTTGTATCTGAAAACCATTGCCACAATAGGGTAACATCATAATTATATATTACGTAAGACACTATTATATATGATGCACAATATTTTCTAGATATCGTTGATTGGTGTGAGGATGGATTCATTTTCATGCCTAATCTACAGAGAAAATATTGTAAGATATATTTGACTACAACAAGTGATATCTGATAAAAGCTGTTCTACATATAGACATTTTATGAATAAAAAAAACAAACATACAAAATGCTTTGATGTTAAATTTTGTAATATATTATGTTTTATTTTGTGTTAAAAAAATAAAGCATTGCCGAAATTACGAAATTATAACAATTAATGTGTAAAACATTTAACGCAGATTAACATTTTCTCACCTAGTGACCGTACTCTGCAATCAAAACACAATCAAACTGTCTCACATTAACTATACCAATAGATGTATTTAATTAGTGTAGTTAATTAGGATCCATGCTAAACTAGGTCAGCAATACATATGTTATAGGTTAGGCCATATACCCTAACATCAAACACAAAAGTAGAAGATATTAACTAAATATCGACAATATATAGGGACTTTAATTTTAGATCATTGAATGAACACAGTTTTTACATATTAGGGGACCAAGCAGTAAACATACGAGTATGTTACCCACACTATTCATAATGAACTCATTTAATCCTATTACTAAGAACTCCGTAAATACTTTATGGTGATTTAAACAAACAATATTAAAAACCAACTTTTAAAATCCATTTTTGAATGCACAAAGGAATTGATATCGGTTATTTAGTCAGTCATTTACAACAAAGAGCTTTATCCTATTGCAACATAATTACACCAGTTACAATTATCTGACAAATGACAAACGACTCTGTTTTTAACTATATTTAAAAGCTACAGGAGGAATTGTTTGTTGTTTTGCTTTATATTTTAGCAATGGAGGCGCAGTGCTGTAACCCAGCTACTTGGGTATAAAGTGTTTGGGAGATTGTTGTCGATAGGTTGGATGCCCTGTCCTCTTAATACCGACATGGCGTCTGTTCAATGGTTGCTATCGGTGTGGACACTACTAGAGAAGTCTGGGGTGTCCATGTTGGTTGGTAATCATTGTGCGGATGTTGTGTGGGGTAGATAACTGAGTATCAGGCTTGTCAATTAGCTGAAAATCAGACCAGCACTACGTGGTTCGGATTCCACGTAAAGCTGTTGGTCCCTTAGTTGCCTTGGCTGTTGGGCTATTAATAAATTGCCCTTTCTGAGGAACAGTTGAACTCAGTTAGTAACCAGACTACACTCATCCACATTCATCATACACTCATATAATCATTCATATTCGCCTTAAAATACCAACAACATTGTGTCGGCGTCTCATATGTAAGAATGTAAGAATTTTTATCTTATATATAAGAAAAATTTAAAACGCTAGAATCAGTTAAAAGATCAACAAAAGTTATATATAAATTAGTAAAATATGGTAATTAATAATGTTTTATTTTTTGTTGGGGGGTAGTCAAGAGGTAATTAAAATAATAATAAACAACGGTGATACCTGTAGATGTATTAAAATTTAACATAATTATGAAATTAGCGTCTTTAAATTAATTATTATTTATTTTATATAGTTATTTTTTTTAGTTTAAATTATTTTTACATGCCAGTTCACATGTGTCACTAGACGACACACCCTTCAAGCCTGTGCGTGAGGTTTATTAAATGAGTTAAATTACTTACGATTGGCTGAGTTTAGTATTCGAGTCTTCCACCCTGCACTTTATAGTCTAAATCTTTACTGACTGATTCCACGCTGGTCTTGTAGACTTATTGTTTGTTGCTATGAAAGTTTTATACTTGACAAGTTTCTTTGAGTGTATTAACTTACATATAATGTTCGCCTAATATTTCGTTTACAAACATCCAAAACTGTACAAAGTGTAAGAGGTGGTTATTTTTGGATGTTATATGAACTTATCCATACATATACTATTCGTTCACAGTATTTTGGACAATTGGTTTAAAACGATATTTCCTTCAGAAACTAAATGATTTTTCAATATTTTTCCAATAAAGGTGCGTGTAAAACAAAAATGCTTCCAATTGAAATTTATTGTTCATATATTTTAACTACTATACTGTTATCAATATTTTGCATTCCTCCGTTTTCCTTTAAAACTAAAAATACATATAAAATGTGCTTGAAAATTGCAGGATTTGAAGGAAATTTTAAAATATTTGAGTAGATTTGGTTTTTTTGCAAGTAAGTGAAGTTAAATGTTCACTTTATTTTGCTTTTAATTTGCATGTTTTTTTACGTCCAAGCCCTTGTTAACGTTAAACGACTTAAAGTCGATAGTTTTAGTCCATTTATCAGAGTTATCAATCGATTTTTATATTTTTAAACTTACTTTGTAAAAAATGTGTTCTAATAAAATTTCAATTGAAAAGTGTTATACACAATTACTACTGAATGTTAACTGCTAACTATAATTCAATTGTGATTATAATTATATGTTTATTTCATATAACTTTAATAATCTACTCATTATACGAGTTTATATCAATAGATAATCTCATTTAGTATTAGTAATATTTTCAAGAAAAACTTTCACCTAAGTATAAACATTCACTGGTGATGTATTTTTTAATTATTTATGAATGAGCCTGAAGAACTTATTTCTATATTATTACTTAGATAATCTAAAGCTGTCAATTTTGTGTCAAATTAGTTCAAGTCTCTTATATAGCACACAATCTTTATAAAGTATGATTAGTTTTTATAAAACATCTCATCTACCAGTGGCTTGATTTTATTAATAATAAATAGAATATATTTTACACCTTGAGCTGTAAAATAAAAACAAAAAAATAACCTATATCAACTCGATATCAATAGAATAATGTACTATATAAAATAATTTAAAAAGTCATATTTAAATGTATGACTAGCTGAGGTTTAAAAACAATTTTCTTTCTTTGTAGTCACAAAAATGTTTACAATTGACGATAGTAGCTTTATTCAGCTCTAAGAACATTAATTCTACTTAATTTAAGAGCAATGTATATTTGACTATATATGTAAAAAAATAAAAAAATAAACAAAAAAACTATAAGAAATACTCATAAATAAAAGTTAGACTAGAAAAAGAAAGGGTTTCTCTTAGCAATTTTCAATTCATAAAGTAAGATTTTATATATTTAACGTTGGTTTCAAGATAAGAAGGTGGACTTTTTAATCAATTTTTATTGCAATTACCTTAAAATGTTATTAACTGCAACTCTACGACTGTATCCTCTCCCAGTATATTAGTGTTGATGTTTGTAAAGCTAGGAGAGCCTATGGCTTATCATGTGTATTATTAGATTGTTTGTTAACAAATAATTATGTGTTATTATTTGTTAGGATAGGGGGTTAAAACTTTACAAATTCAATCGGGAATCAAACAACTGTTTTATAATGTTTCTACGGACTCTATTCCCTCAATGTATTAATTGATAGAGAGGAATTTCTTCGCTCCTTAATAAAGACATTTTTCATTTCATTACAAAGTGGGCCAACCCACGAGGAAGTAGACAATTTTGAAGGTAAGCATAGGCTTATATTCACACAGTTTTAAAGGGCTGGTAAAGCAAATAATAGTGCCGAAAAGCGCATATCAAAGGGGTTATTAATTAAAAAATGACGGCTATTAAAAAACTTTAAAGATAAGTCGTAAAATTAAGCTAAAATTCGATTAACCTGCTGTAATACTATAAGTTCTCTTTATTCAAAGTTTTTTGAAGGATTTAATGCATATCAATAACAAGATAACCACCAGTTGGGACCCAAGATCCATAATGATCCTTTTAAGAATAAGGCATTGGTTATTTCTTGTTCTAATAATTCAAAGTTTACACTCTAATATTCATAGTTCTTGATCTTTTGTTCATATGAATACAAAGCACTTAGACACTTTATGAATGCAGTAAAATTATACTAATTTCGTCAGATATTTATGGTTTAGTTTTAAAAACATTGAATAACTATTATTTTTTAGTGAACTATTCTTTTTAAGTGCAGTTTGCAGCATTATTTTTTGCTTGAACAGCAATTTACAATATTATGCATACCAATCTATTCTTACTTTTTAAACCATCTACTGACTTCTTGTGAGCCACCCCCCCCCCCCCTTAGAGGGTATATAGTCAGTAAGAAAGTTAAAATAGGTTTTTGTTTTCAATTAAATGATTAATGTTTTATTCTTGTAACTGATAATAATTTTTATGCTAACAATATTAAAATGTTTTCAGAATGTTCAGCACACCTGTATGCTTTCAGTGTCCAAATTTAGAGTTGAAGTCTGTTCAATTACCATTGACTGAAAGAATAGAGTGACAATATATAAAAACTTAATTACTAGTCTTTTCTATACATGAGGGAGTTATGTACTTTTGTGCAATTAGTGGGGTGGGGCAGGTGTGGACGTTGAGGGAGAAACAAGGGAAGGGAACACGATGTGTGTTGAGAATGTTAGTGAGGATGGATATTTGCTATTCCTATAAACAGTATCTTGGAGTGCTCAACTGAGTGCCAAGATAAGCATCTATAAAATTGGCTGGAGGGTTCAGTCTAAGTATTCAGTAGAGGTGTGTGGGAGCATAAATAGAAAAAATAAATTTAAACAAAATATAGCCGAAATCTAAACAAAAAGATTTTGACACAATTTTTTTTCTAAGTAAGCTGCAATTCATTACCTGACGTTAGTATTGATAAATGACTACTAAAGGATTAATTAAACTTACCTATTACAAAGGTCCAACCTCGCTTATCTATTCTTATTACACCCATTTGCAGACTAAACTCATAAATATCCAGGGTTGGAACATATAAACTTCTTTAATTGTACTGTAGTAATTTTAGTGGTGTCTTAAACCATCTTGTTATTATCATCAGACAAAACCAGCCTCTTTCCTTAAATAATTCTCCTAGAGTCATGTTCATATGAAAACAGAATAATATTTACCATATAACCTTTCTTTTAATGCCTTTAGTTTATTATATGTAATAATATTAAAATAAATATTTCAATATTTGTATTATTTCTATAATTTTAATTTATTATCAAAATACAGAAACTATAATTCACATAACTGCGAATATTACGTTTATTTTTACATCTATTTATCAATTATGGAACGAAATTACAAAATATGTAAACTATAGAATACGTTATGCGTAACATCAATAATTTTAATTCTATAAATTCCAACTGAAGTATTCACCTAAAGAATACGTGCTTTGTTTTACTTAAGTTCGTTTTATATTTAATTTTAGTTTTTTTCTAATTTATAACATCAATTATATGATTAGGTGATTTTTCATAACATTGTTTCTAAGTTTACGTTGGCTTTTCTTTACAATCCGTCGAGATAAGATTCCCTTTTAAAAAATGTTCTTATCGAATTATCATTGTTAATTTTTTTATTTGTATCTATTGTCATCATACTTAGCCTAATTTAGAGGATGATCCAACAAATATAAATTCCATATACTGTTAACTAAAACATCCAAATATATAACATGTCTCGAACAAGACACTTTTTTATGGCTTTGGGCATTACATTTCTTCAGTATTGTTATGATAGCAGTTTATTCATTTTTAATTTGTATTTTTATTTTTCACAACACATTGAAATTTCATATCATTTATCAACTGTACCAATGCACTTTATTTTGCTATACGTAAATGGAATTCTTTACACCAAAGCCAGGACAATCGATTGTAATTGTTACTTTAATTCGCCTTTTTTACAATTTTGCCTAACTTTGTAGTTGATGACAAGTTAAATGAATCTAGTTTAAATTACCTGTAAATTAAATCCAATAAACGAGATCATAATACATTTAATCGTATATTGAGGAATCAGGAACTTGTGTCGAGTCACAGTACATAGACATGTTATACAACAACTGCCAACAACTTATCGACATTGTGTTAAGTGTCTTATAGATATCTATAAGAATATCAATAGTAATATTAAATAAACGACTTTTTAAAATTAACTTGTAGATTTTTGCCCTAAATCCTGTCATTTCTTTTTTAGGGACCTCTTCACTCCCATGACTGGCTACAATGAACTTCACTCCCTTCCACTTGTTCGTGTACGCATGCGTCCTCATGTCCTGGGGTGTTCCCCGGCCCAGCTCCGAGTTGAGGTTTAGCCGCAGTTTCTACAACGTTACCATACCGGAGAACTCCGTGAGTCGCACCCTAGTCACCTCCAATGAGAGGATGGGTCTGCTCCGGTCAAACACGGACGATGATGTCACCTTCCGGATAATATCAGGTGATCCGGACAGGATATTCAAAGTGGAGGACAAAGCTGTGGGTGATTTTATTTTCCTCGTTATAAGAACTAGAGGGGGGAACACAGTTGTACTGAATCGAGAAAGGAAAGACAAGTTTGTGTTAATTGTAAAGGCATTTTCGACAAGGACTATTATCGAAGCTACGACAATTATTTATGTAAAAGTACTCGATCAAAATGATCTAAGCCCGATATTCGTCCCATCCGTTTACAACACTACTATACCTGAAGACTTCGGTTTGCATGGGTCAGTAATTAAGGTAACAGCTGAGGATGCTGACCAAGGAGTAAATGGGCAGGTGATGTACTGGTTAAAAGAACCAACCGAGTATTTTGCTATTCACCCCACCTTAGGGGTGGTCACTCTTACAAAACGGCTAAAATACTCTGAGCGTTCAGTACATGACTTAACAATAATTGCTCAGGATCGAGCGACCATCTTCCGTGGTGGAGGACAACAGACGCTGGCTTTCCTTTCTGTGAGAGTAAAACAAGTGAACTTTTATGGTCCTGAGATCTACGTCTACATACTGCAAAACCCTTCCGCTCACCAACTAGGTCTTGTATATGCTGTAGTAAGGGTGGTAGACAGGGATGAAGGATTGCACGGGCAAATAGAGAGTGTTAGAATAGTAGATGGTGATCTCAACAGTGTGTTTCTCATAGAAGCAGTGAGCGATGGTAAAAATAACTCTAGAGCTGAGTATAACATTGTCCTCAGCAACGGTGTAGTGTTTGAAAATATATTATTTAATCTAACTCTACAAGTTACTGATAAGGGGTTTCCTCAAAGGACGTCTTATAAAGCTGTTTCAATTAGGGTGTCTAATATCGCCGACTTTTTGCCCTACTTTGAAAGGGACTATTACGAAATTAATGTGCCTGAATATCTTCCACAGGGTTCTCTTCTAATTAGGTTACGGGTCATAAATAGAGATTTATTCATAGATAGTGACCTTGGAGCTAGTATTATAGAAGGTAATACATACAACACGTTCCGGATAGATAGTAAGCAATTTGTTCTGTACAGTGGTTTGCCTCTCGATGCAGAAAAGCAAAGAACATTTAATTTAGTGATTTCAATGTACAACTTCGGAACTCATTCTTTTAAACAAGACCCAACAACGAAAGTAAAAGTAAATGTGATTGATTGGAACGACAACAGTCCAGAGTTCAACAACACTCCGGAGCATATTTGGGTGCAAGAAAACACTGCTGCAGGCTCTCCTTTGCAATCTGTCAAAATATCTGCAATTGACCTGGATTTTGGAGTAAATGGATACGTTACATACAGTATTGCCAATACAAGACAAGTCCCATTCGAAATTGATCCACTCTCTGGCGTTCTAAGAACAACACAACCCTTGGATTTTGAAGCGATGAGACGACACTACAGTCTGAGGATTCACGCGTCAGATTCAGGCCTTCCCTTCAGAAGGGAAACTGAGAATATAATTAATGTAGAAATCAAAAACATAAACGATAACAGCCCGGAGTTTTTAAAGGGTGAATGCTCATTGTCTATTCCTAGGAACTTAAATATTGGCTCAGATCTGTTTTATATAACAGCGACTGATCTGGATGAACTTGACATAATCACTTATAGGCTTACGTCCTCGTTTAACGAAGAATGTATAAAAATACATGCTACAAAAGGAATGTTGACACTACAGTGTGATCTTAAAGAGATCTCAAGATTAGAATGGAGTCTTAATATTACAGCAACAGATGGGTTGTACAAAGCGGAAACATCCGTTAGGGTATTTGTGGCGTCTTCAGAAGCTATATCTGAATCAGGACTTGTTCAGTACTCTTGTAGGGACTTGGCTATGTCTAAAGATGACCCCACGAATAATTTATCTTTTGATGTAAAGCAAAATTCAATTAAAAATGTTGTTTTAGAACAAACTGTAGCTAGCAAAAGTGAAAATATGTACGATCCACACATTTTTGACCTACCGACGAATATAGTATTAAATGACACTTTAGCTTTAGACTCGAATATCTTGTTCGTAAAAGCCATAGACAAAGATGCAGGTTATAGTGGTACAATGATATATTCCGTTTCTTGTGAACCAGAGCATTATATGTTCAAAATGGATCCTGACTTTGGCTTTTTAACACTTTTGAGTCCTTTGAACTATTATGAACAAAACAAATATATACTCAACATATCAGTTTGTGATCAAGGATTCCCAAAAAGATGCACCTATAGCATTTTAAATATAGATATAAATGATGCTATCAGTAAGAAACCTAACTTTAAAGAGAAACTACACAGAATACACATTTCAGAAGATTCAAAAGTAGGAACTCAACTTGTAAAATTAGAAGCTCTAAACAAACATGTAAACACATCTGATGAAATTTATTACCAACTTATTCCTGATGGAAGTCACTTTAGTATTGAAAATACAACAGGAGCTATCTTTTTGGAAAAGCAATTAGATCGTGAAGTGATGGATGCACATGTGATAAGAGTGAGGGCGTTTAGTAGACAACTACCAAGTGGTTTGATCTATTCAGATACGGACGTTATATTTTATGTAGACGACGTAAATGACAATGCTCCCACGTTTTTGAACTCGTTTAATGAAGTTAATGTGCGTGAAGACTTGCCAGAGGGAAGTGTTGTGTTATTAGTAACCACTATAGATAAGGACTTGGCAGTTGATGGGGAGGTTTTATACTACCTTCCCGAGGAAAGTATGTTCTCGATAGATCCCTCTACAGGCACTTTAAGGCTTAAAGGACGATTGGATTATGAGGATGTTAGTGAACACAGAGTGACCGTGGAAGTCAGTGACAAGGGCACTCCCTCACTGACATCACAAGCGTCGTTCACTGTCAAAGTCACTGATGTCAATGAGAACCTTCATCCCCCGGTATTTGACGAAGTGGTTGTAATGATGTCTGTGCGTGAAAACCTACCCGTAGGAACGCCAGTTGGGTCTGTTCTCGCCACTGACATGGACCTTCCTGGGGTCGACTCCAGTGTCACATACGCTATACAAGGTGGAAGTGGTTTTGAGTACTTCACAATGACGAGGCAAGGTATGTTGCATGTTTTGTTCAACTATAAAAAGCAATTTAAAATTTTTGAATTGTACGTAGATTGTAACTTTATACAGTCGTAAAGATGTTCGGTAATTGTGTAAAAAATATTCAGTTGATATGCTCCAAATATTTTATGCTGATTTTACACATTGTAAATATTTACCTCTGATTATAAAGAACTCGGTATTAACGAAAGCATCCAAAACAATTAAGAATAACAAGTAGTTTTTTCATAAAATGTTTGATTAATTATTAAAATGACAACAATAAATTTATTTTTAGCTTTTTAAATTTACCCTATCTTATGAAAGATTTGAATACAATACATTTCTTTGAGAGCTTTCCTTTTACGATTAAAATTTATAAGGGTAAAGTAAAGTGAAAAATACAACTTTTTGGAGGTGTTTCACGTTTAAATTTCGAACGCCTTAAGCTTCAATTTCGACCAGGTTTGATCAACAGTGTTGTTCTTTGAGTCATCCCAGACACATTTCTGAACAAATCTGTATATCTATTAATTAAAAACGTCCAAAAACTCAAATTATATTACAGACCCAGTCTAGACGTATTATGTTATGGATAAACATAGGAAATATTAAAAGTGTGTTTTGAAATCATAGTACAGAATTATAAAAAAATTAAGTTTTGTTTATAAGTTGACATAGGTATTAGATTGAAAAATTAGTCTTATAATGTTCACGTCATATTAATTTAAGGCTAATGGTAAAAAAGCTAATTATTATTATTACGGCCCTATAAAATTTCTGTTATATTTAATAATTGTTCTAATTAAAATAAAACAAAGCTATGAGTAACTTGAGTTCAGCAACAACTATTTGATTAAAGGTTAGAACGCCAAAGCAATTTAATATTTCTCAAGTGAAGTGAAAACAACAAAGAATGTTTGGGAGAAATATGAGAAACTGGGTTATCAAAGGAAATGAAATTCGCCCCAGCTCACTAAAATAACTCATTTTTTTAACCTCGAAATGAATAATCCTTTGGTGCTATCCTTCTCTGGAAATACACCAAACTTATACTTGGACTGAGAGAATTTGTTGACATATTAATTTATAATAATTAATTAAGGTGAATAATAATAATTAAGAACAGTCCGGACTTTATTGAATTTTTTCTTAAAACTAAATTTAAGTGTTTTTACATGGTTTTCTTTAATACCTCATTCATTGAAAAACTCTTATCTCTAAATTTACTTTCATATAATAACCATCCTGAACTATCCTTTGGATTTTCAGTGCAAATATGCTACTACCTCTTATGTATCCTTTCATCTACTATTGCTTTTATTATTCTATATTCCTCCGCTCTCCTTTTTTTTGTATTTATTGACTTATTTCTTATGTCCATACTTTAATAACTACAACAAAACTTATTTGACCCCTTGTACCCTTCTCAGGATTTTTAAACATTTCTAAGAATCGGGATTGAATATTACCTTCAGTGAATTTAATATCATATCAGTTTATTAGTTTTTCATATACTTGTTTCTGTCTATGTTAATTGTAAGACTTTGCTCATTTTTCTCATTTAGCTTAAATTTATCTCATTTAACCATTCCCAGTTACATAAATTAAACTGCCATTTTCAGAATATTCAATTCAAATGAATAGTTCTGTATTTCAATTCATTCAATTAATTATCAACATATAATTATTAATAAATACCGTTAATTATAACTAAGGAAGATCAAGAATGTAATTTATATCCTTCAGAATTATAGGGCAGACCTAGGCCAGCAGGTTAATTACATATGTAGTTTTTCACTAAATAATGAAATCACCAACCTCATTTAAAAAATACAATGTGTTTCTATTCTTTTTTTACCATCTAATATACCAATACAACCTGTCTTATAATTATCATTGCTCACTTGTATATAAATAATACATTTTGTGATTTATAAGTGATGTAATATCTTTTTCTCAATCACCACTATACTTTTATTGTTCAGTAACGTTTCTGACAATCTTTTGTACATAATAAGTATTGAATTAACAGCTTTTACTTAATATTGACTCCTAGTATACTATTATATTTTTATTTTCTTTGTGAATCGGGATAATTCTGAGATGTTATTATTAATATTCATTGTTTTATAAAAAAAATAAGTGAACATTTCTTATCACCAGAAACTCTTATCACACGAGTGTCATTACGTAAAAATAAAGCAAATTAATAATAATTAAAATATATAATTGACTCACAATTATTTTTGCAGAACAAAGTTTTTTATGAATATAGAAAACACATTATCACTTTTTTTCCAGCCTTTACATTTCTGGACTTACCCATTGCATCAACATTCTATACGACTATTAAATAGAACTGTGTCTCATGTTTCAATCAATAATGACTTATTATCATCGTATGCACGTGATCGTTTGTTATTGTTTATTAACGTACACCCCACAGGCACCATACTTACTTCGGTCATCCTGGATGCTGAAGTGGCAGACCATTTCTGGCTGACGGTAGTGGCCGAAGATGGTGGAGTGATAACCCTGTCTGCTTCTGTTCAGGTATACCAACTTAAATAATTCAGTACAAAATTCAAGTATACTGTATATTGAATAGTTGTTAAATAATCTTTTATTTTAATTTTTATGTGTATTTAGCCATATATTTTTTTATTCTAAATGTTATATAACGTTAGTAAACCGTAAGCTGATATGAAGAGAGTTTTGTTTTCTAATTTCATTGACAAACATCGTTACTAATTTCGATATTAACTAAAATTTTGCTAGAGTCAAAAACTAATACTTGACTGGCAACTAAAATGTTAGACCTACAGTATTATAACATCCGGGAGTGGTCAGCATCCACAAATTATTTAAGGTTATAAAAATATTTGTCGAAAAGCCAGGCTTTTAGGACACTAGCAAATTAGTATTTTGGGTAAATATCTTATAGTAGTGAAAGTTAGATGTAATCACTTTTACCTGCAACAGTTTAGGATCTTGCTAAATCTACACCTTCTAGAACTTCAGCCAGGCTTCTCCATCAGAACACTAGTGGTCCATGTTATGTGATGGTGACATCGTACAAGAAGAATGTAGTGGAGCTGTTCCGCTTCGTGACGCGTATCACGTGATACGGACACTGTACTTTCTTACAGATTACTGGATTTATACCTTCTGTAGAAATATATGAACCAATAATAACGTTACAGATAGATTACACACACAAGTTGTCATATGTATAATAATTAGTGTTTTTAAGCGGTTCGTATCAGTCTCAAGAGGTTTTAGTTTGTACATCACCAAAAACTTTTGACAGCCTCTGCACCAGCGCTACTACCCACACACGTACAGTGGTAGTGACATACACTCTATAGGTATTATCAATTGACTTTTGCGTTTCTTTAAAACGACGTAACAATTTTAATATTCCGATATGATATGTATTCTCAGTGATATTTCGCTTTTGATATTATTCTCTGATGGGATTAAATACAATATGGTGATCACTCCTAACAAGTATTTTTTGGAGCATTTAAGCGTTATTTACCTTAAAAATATTTTGCTAAGAACAATGTCATACTACACAGGTGTACATATCAGTGCTGGACGACAATGACAAACTTCCTCTAACAGAACTGCCAGCCTATCAGCTGTATGTAGAAGAGAACTTGCCTTCTCACACTCTGATTGGTCAAGTAACAGCCACTGATGATGACATAGAAGCTGGTTCACTCTCGTACCGACTGTCACCTTCGATCTCCCCACTGCCCTTCACTATAGATAGCAGTACAGGTTAGTCATAACGATATGGAAATATATTAATTTTATGGTTGATGACATTCAAATATTTATGTGACATATCCACCGTAGTCTTGGCTTGTGTACATACATTGATTGTTTTACTGTTAGTATCTATATCACCGACATCTAAAGTAAATGACTTTAGATGTCGGTGTAAATGACATTCGTAGATAAAAAAAATGTGTCTTGAAAAGTCAAATTTAAGTTTGTGCCTCTACTAGCCAAGAGGGGATCTATTGGGCTAGCATATCACCTTTACATGAAAAATATCATGTATTAAAATGCCCGAAGGTCCTTTTAAGTTTTCATAAGGGTTTTGAACTTTTGTCCCTTACTAACGATTGTACTGTAGACATGGTGAAAAGTGCCACTGGTGTAGTAGGAAAAAAATCACGTCCTATCAGCTGATCATCTTCATATATAAAATTTAAGAGTCTAAAAATGTAAATTATTGTAAACATCATTTAACATATACGATATAAGTAGTAATAAATAAAGTCTACTTTGAGTATATTAATATCAAAATAATTGTTTAAGTTTACCATAACTGAAGCAATTCATACTAATGTTTTTGGACATGTTTTTTAAACATAATAAAAAAACCATACCATGGCATGATAATTGTATAGTGATGCTCAAATTCGTTTAAAATAATCATTCATATCTCAACAAAAGAAACTCCAGTCAAAGAACGTTTCCTTTTTGTTACAGGTCACATCACCAGCACAGCCCTACTGGACCGAGAGGAAACGGATGAATACGTCCTTCAGGTATAAACATACGGATTTGTTAATACAACTGAACTTATTTTTTTAGGTTGTAAATTGTTATATTGACTATTAAATTGTTTGATGTAATATATTATTGTAATTATTAATGAAAACACTTCCCTAATGGTATAAAATATGTTACTGCAAAAAATATCATTAATTTAGCTATGATATCAATATTGGCATATTTATATGGGTTGAATAAAATTTATTTGAGAAATAATTTGTATAAGGGATGTGATCAACATTTACGGTTTCACATCGATTTTATATATTTGCTTATCTTGGATATATTTCTAATTGACTTGGGATAGGTAGATTCCTTTAAATATAATTTTTTTACTTCGAACTTTTAAAAATATATTTCATTAGAAAAATACATGAAATCCACTTTTATATTAAGGGTGTAAATCAAACATTGTTATGATGTAATATTACATTTTTGAAAATATTTCAGTCAATTATCTGTGAAGCTTTTTAACTATTAAAAAATGTTTTATGGTACATAACTGAGGAAATTTTTTGAAACATATACCGTACGAATATACACGGTGGAAAAAATATGCAAACTCTTTCACAAGTTTTCTATGACTTAACGGTAAAAGTGAAATCTTTTACATTATCATGGTTACAAAGAACACACTTTTTGACGCCATTCGCGACATTTAATCTTTTCAGGAGGACGGCCCACGTGGAGTTAAACGAAAATCTTTAATATAAGTCTAGTTCGAGTTTGGTATCAAATTAATTATGTGTTCAATATAAACTAAATGCTGCAAACCTGAAATCATAAGGTCTATCCTTTCCAAAATAGTGATAATTTAAATATCAAAATAAGTAATTTTCTTCAGTATTCAAGGATTTTAAGTAAATTATTCTGTTAAAGAATTATAATTTATGGAGCACAATACGGTAACTTAAAAAAAAATATCAAACTATCTATGGACAAAAATAAAAATTTATAAAAGTGTAGAAAAAATATAAACACTTTCACAACATTTTTTTCCATATGTAGTTTGATAATATATTATTTTTGAGTTACTGTATTGTGTTCAATAAATTATAACTTTTGATTTTTTAAATTAGTTACTTTGAAATTCTTTGAAATTAGGAAAGGGTAGACCGTAAATTACCAGTTTGCGGTAGTTAAATTTATAATAAATAGACCTTTAACTTGATAACAAACTAGGCTTAAATTAAAGATTGTAATTCAACTCCATGTGGGCCGCCCTCCTGAAAAGATGAAATGTCGCTAATGGCATCAAAAGTGTGTTCTTTGTAACCATGATGATGAAACAGATTTCACTTTTACTAGTAAAGTCATATAAAAGTTGTGATAACGTTTCCATATTTTTTCCACCCTGTATATTTGATGTAAAGGGTATCATTTTAGCACCACGATATATTTTATGTACGTAGCTAATGTATGGTCCAGTTACACTCTAACATAGTATGGGTTTCCAGGACGTGATACAAACCACGGTCTCCCAGTGCAATTAGAATGCCAGTGTACGTAGCCATTGTAGTGGTCTAGCATAGTATGGGTTTCCAGGACGTGATACAAACCACGGTCTCCCAGTGCAATTAGTATGTCAGTGTACGTAGCCATTGTAGTGGTCTAGCATAGTATGGGTTTCCAGGACGTGATACAAACCACGGTCTCCCAGTGCAATTAGTATGTCAGTGTACGTAGCCATTGTAGTGGTCTAGCATAGTATGGGTTTCCAGGACGTGATACAAACCACGGTCTCCCAGTGCAATTAGTATGTCAGTGTACGTAGCCATTGTAGTGGTCTAGCATAGTATGGGTTTCCAGGACGTGATACAAACCACGGTCTCCCAGTGCAATTAGAATGTCGGTGTACGTAGGCATTGTGGTGGTCTAACCCAGCATGTGTTTCCAGGTCGTGATGAGAGACCACTGCGTCCCACGGTATTTCATCACCACGATATATTTTGTGTACGTAACTACTGTATGGTCCAGTTACACTCTAACATAGTATGAGTTTCTAGGACGTGATACAAACCACGGTCTCCCAGTGCCATTAGAATATCGGTTATACGTAGCCATTGTGGTGGTCTAGTGTACCTCTAACCCAGCATGTGGTTTCAGGTTGTGGTGACAGACCACGGCGTCCCACGGTATTCCAGCACCACGAGAGTTCTGGTATACGTTGCAGACGTTAATGATCACGAACCACAGTTCACCTCACCACATTACATAGCAGCCTTGCCGCATGGACCACAACATTTATCTGAGGTTAGTCTTACGTGGGTGTAATATTATCGTTGTAAATACAGTAGTCGAGTTTATATACCTTATCGTCCGTATATACTGTGAAATTAAATTACCTCTTGATTAATTTTAAAGAATTATTTTATAAAATGCTGTCGATGAAATATTAAACAATAAACTGAATCAAAATATCACAATATAAACAACATGTGTTGAATCGTATAATAAATTTCTATTTTGTAAATATACCCATGTACCAAATTAAATACAAATCGATAAATGGCCGTGTTTACTAAACAAGAAAAATAACTAATAGACGAATTACCCAAATCCATAACTTAATTTAATAAAGTTGGAACTACAGGGACATAAATCATATCTAAGATATTTTTAGAAGTTCTAAAATGTTATATTGGTATTTTGATATATTTTCTGGCGTGGTGGCTCAGTGGTGTACTCTTCGGGCAATGAAGTCCCATTTTCAGGTTTGAAATCTCCATCTGAGCCGACAGTTAGTTTTTTATTTATCGACTAAAGATCATGCAAAAGACCTCGGTCCTTATGAACAGGTTAAGTTAAATAAAGTATTAATTATGTACTGAATATGGTATAAATTTAAATCTGTCATGGTGGCTTAGTGCTTAAAGCTTTAGGCTAAGATGTCCAATGTTCAATTTCCCAGCTAAACAACGGTCAGTATTTTTTTATTTTACTACGTTTATATTATTTAAATTTCAATAAATTATACATTAATTTATACTGAGTGTTCCTAAATACATTAATAATGTATGTAATGATATACTTTTGTTAAATATTTGTGTAGTTTTAGAAAAATGGAACGTGCTATAAACATACAGTTAAAAAAATGTATGCTTTTTTTAACAAATTTTAATATGAAGTTCTACAAGCGATCATTTTTAAAAGTTAAATAAAGTAAAATATTATAATTTAATAAAAATAAAATAACATTCATTAAATATTTTTAAATTGATTGCTTATAGCTTGAAAACAGAGTACCATTTTTTTAGAAATATATAAGTTATAAATAAATGTAACATTTATTTATAACAATAAATAGGAACATTGTTATTATATACGAAATAAAAATTTAATAATAGGGGTTAGATTTATTCTCCTACTCGAACTTCTATTGGAACTGTACACTTAGAGAGAGGTTTTATTACATCAAAAACTTCAAACCTAAGTGTCAAGTCAGTTCACTGCAGTACAGTGACATCTCAAACCCACTATGCGGAGTGGCTTAGGAACGTCTCTCATGAGGCACAGATAGACTGCGGTTTTCAGCTGTCACTCTACTACAGCGAACTGAGTTGACACTTAGGTTTGAATTTTGTGGTGTAATCACACCTCTCCCCCAGTTCCAATAGAGGCAGAAGTAGAAGTCATATAAATTCAACTACTAAATACTTTCTTTGCTACTAAGATCTTCGGACATACAATTGTCCGTCTCGAATGTTATAATATATAATTTTGTAGTATATAAAACAATAGTTAGTAATTTGCTGACCTAGTTTATTGTAATTCATCGTAACAGCTGGATAAATTTACTAGTAATATTTGTAAAAACCTGTAAGGACAAAATCCTTTCAACTATGTTTTGTATCTTATGTAAGTCGAAATCTTGTTTTTTAATTTTCATCATGCATAAAATTTTAACTAAATGGTAATCTGAGTTCTTTATCAGTATATGTTTGATATTTTTGCAATAATAATAAAATGTAAATTATTAGTATGGGTGATATCATGCAAATTTGTTATTAAAACTCATTTTTATTAACGTAAACATTTAATTTTTGTGGTTATATTTTAACATTTAATTTACATTTGCCATTTCTATTTTGTAAATTGTAAACATGATGAAATATTTGGTTTCAAACCAATAGGAACTGACGCAAACATAAACATCCTTTCCAGAAAGTCACTATTCAGGAGATAGAAGAGGTTTCCCCGGAGGGCCGGAAGTGGAGCTCGATGAATGGCCATGTCAGTGAAAATATCGTTCCCATTATACAAGTAAGGTCTGCTTTCAAACCTCTGTTTTTATCTTTGTTTCCAAATATGTATTGTTTTAAAACATATTCTGTAAACTAACTGATAGTATACATTTATGGATGATTGATCTACTGTTTATAAATTATATTCTGTTTAAAATTTATAAATATTATAACATTTCATCTTCGTTATTTTTTTAGGTATAGACGAAAAAAACAAAATTGTGATATTATAATTAAGAAAAAATAAGCTGTTCATAAGTATTGTTAAATATTCACTGTCGAAATATTGAATTATTTAAGCACTGAATGAATTATATATGTGAGGGGGGGGGGAGAAAATGGTTTTATTGTGATAATATATTATTATAAATATGTAAATATTTTTCCCAACAAATCATAAGAAAGTATCTGAACTGAACTGTGTATTATCTCTAATAAAATAAGAAACATTAATATCGTTGGCTTGAACTGGTAAGATGGTATATACATTTTTATTAAATATTTATAAATGTTTGTTTCTTAATTTGTTATCCTATAACCCATTAGGATAAAAATACTTTTGTGGCTATAGGACCTCAGAAGGTAAAAAAAACACTAAATTTTTATTTTAAGCTATTTTAAATTCCTTATTTAAAATGATTTATTATCATCATATAGGAATGTTTATGCAGCTATTTCCCAAAAGCCAACTAAATTTGGTTTTTAATTAAACGTAGGTGACATAAATACGAATTTTGTATACAGTGTTTTATCCTAAATAAAATATAATATTTTATTATATTCACTCTCAGTTATATTACTTTTTATCATTTTATTTTATGTGTATATTTATTTATATATTTTAAATATGCTTTTTATATATTAAAAGTGATTACCTAATTATTGATATTACTTATTTACATAGCCAAGAAAAAAGATTTCCTGTAATTTAAAAATGTTTATTTATTTTCATTATATTCAGGTACATTTTATTTGGCTAAACAGATTAAATACACTATAACAATTATGCTTCCCTAAAAATATATATCGAAATATCGTTTATATAAATATACAATACCTTATCACCTAATATAAAAGTAACCTCTAACAGTTATTAGGAATGTTTCAGGTGCTGGCCATAGACTCTGACGAAGGCGATAATGGCACTGTTACGTACAGCTTGGAGGATAGCGTACCGTTCGTAGTACACGGGACCACCGGACGGATATATGCCAAAACTCGATTGGGATCTGGAAGGACGTTTGAGTTTCTTGTGAGTATATATAATTAAAAAAGTTCCACTCTCTGAAAAGTTATGTTATTTAAAGCAATTAACTTACATGATACGGTATCTTAACATATAGTTGAGGATGATGAGTTTCTGAGTATACGGGGTAGTTGAAATAACTTAGTTGAAATCCAAAATCTTAAGCTTCTTTCATTAGTTATTTTTAAAATAATCACTTAGATCCTTAAGAATGTAATGTTCCGGAAAAATTACTTCATAACTGAACCATTAACACATCCCCCTAATACATATAAAAATTCAATCTATAGACCTGTGTTAATTTGAACACCATAACAATCTCCAATCTTTCTTCTAAATTAATCAATCTGTGTTATAGTGTCCCCAGGGATCAATTCTCAGCCCAGTCCTGTTCTTAGTTTATGTCAATGACATAGGGGCATCACTGCAACAGAGGTAAATGGTACAGTATGCAGATGATACAACCCTGTGTTTTAGAGACAACTCACCGAATCTTGTAGTACAACAAGCATTTTTAGAGTTGAATAAATGCATTCAACACTTCAAGAGCCTCAACCAAAAAACAAACACTTCAAAATCAAACTTTTTTAATTTTTCCTTACGTCCTTGTGGCCTGGAAAGGAGCCCCAATGTGATGTTGGAGGACACTATGCTAGAAGAAGTTTACACGTTGAAATTCCTTGGAATACACCTGGATCAAGGGCTGACATGGAATGTCTCTACTGACGTGGTGTGCGCTAAATTAACATCAGGCATATTTGTTTTGAGGTCTTTAGCCAGGTACTGCCCTATTCAGGTCCTGTTGATGGCGTATTGTGGCCTGATATACCCTCACTTAGCTTATGGCGTAGCAATTTCTTAGATTGTTCAGGCTACAGAAAAAGGCAATACGAATAATTGCAAAAATCAACTTCAGAGACTCTTGCAGGCCAATTTTTAAAATTTTGAAGACCTTAACGTTACCCTGCCTCAACATTCTCGAAACATCAACTTTGTGTTAAATACACGAATATAACACAAGAGGCAGGGACAACTCCAGGATTGGGAGACACAGAACAGTAACGTTTGAGCACTTCCCCTGAGAACCAGGTGAGGATTCATCTTTACAACAGTCTGCCCAATTCTATGAAAATTGCCACAAATCCGAAAGCCTTCAAAACTCGACTTAAAGTCTTTTTAGCCTGTCATGCATTTTATGCTATGGATGAGTTTTTGTCGAACAACTGGGAGACCGTATAGTTGGTAAGCTGATTACAGAATCAACTGATACATAATATATGCATTTTAGAATGAAAGGGGCTTTTAAAAATATCGTTGTCAGAGACCAAACTACTGGTTTATTTTACTTATTCGAGATCATTGTTAATATTTTTTTTACGTTTCTTTATACCTTCTGCGTTCAAATAAATTAAAAAAAAAACACTTATGTTGTATACAAATTAAATAATATAAGTTTTTTCTACGATTACTTGTCTTATATATTAATATTACGTTTTAATATGAAGTATTATTTATGCTGTATTGATATGTATAAAATATACTATAATTTTTCAGAAAGATTTGATGGAAATTTTATTTTTAAAAGTCTAAGGATCTTTTTTCGTTATCCGTTTTAGGTCAGAGCCTGTGATGGTGGAGTCCCCAGTAGATCTTCAACTGCCAGAGTTACTGTGCGCAACCCCCACCATTCGAACAACCCTAGAAAGATAGGAGGGGGTGACCATCTGAAGGTTGTGGTGAGAGAAAACGTAAGGCCTGGCCATGAGGTGCTCAAGGTCACTCCTAAAGTAGACGAAGAAGATCAACTAAGTTTCATGATCGTAGGTTAGTTTGGGGATCACTAGATACAATTAATACATTTTTGTTTTTTATTTAGAGAGGCATTTTCTATTTCTAGAAAAGGGGTCTTACTCTGCCTATTCCAAATGGACTATTAATATGCATGGAACGTATTAGAGTAGTGGGAGGAACCAGTAAAGTAGAAGGTGAACATTTCTGGTGAAAACTAACAACCAAGGCCAAGATTTGAGCCGGTGCTATCTCCAAACCAAGCACAACATCCTTACGCCCTATGTTTGCTCGGCTCTTGGCTCTCCAGAATTTCATCAATAAGGGCAGAAAATGTTCATCCTCACGTAGAATTTTCGAAACTTTAGTTTTATCAATGGCTGGCAGATTGTGTGGTGTGTATTTTCCTTCAAGTCAGTAGGTGTGTGAGAGAGCGTATCAACTGTATATGGCTTTGTAACAAGGTATGCTGCTTTGTTATATATTCTTAAAACACCGATCGTGAAAATATGGGTAAATATGAATGTCTAATGAGTGCATATGAACGAATATACTCATTGTTACAAACTAAGGACGACTATTCCTTAGACAATTTCACTTTTCTTAGAAAATAATTGCCCAAAGACAGATAAACAGCCGGTGGTTATCAGCTGATCCCTTTCAAAATTTGTAAACTTCTAATTAATTGGTAAAGAACTGGGAACCTTTAGCTTGTGAAGCTCGGTTTTAAACAACTAATCTATTAACCAATTGTGTCCGTATCTCTCGCAATGCTTTTACTCAGAGCAGAACAGTGTCTTAAAAACTTACTAATACTAAGGAAAATAGGGTGACTTTTCACCGTAAAGTCCGTCCTTCTTACAGATATTTGTTCCTTTATAGACGTCACGTTATAATGTTTAACATACATTCTTTTATTGTTATTTAATATGATATTAAGATATCCTAGGTATTTTTCTACATTTAGTATCTTGGTTACTTCAACATAAACATTTTCAAGTTCCCTAATAACATTCATTTCCAAAAAACACACAAGTTCGTACATAAAAATTTATTAACATACTAAACGTTATTGAATAACTATGTAAAACGATTTATTTTTTAAAGTCTTACATAAAATGATTTCATCTGTAAATTTCAATGGGTTGTAATCCATAAAATCATTCTAAACACTTTTTTCACTTCCAGTGCGTAAATACCGTTCTTGTTTCAGGCGGAAGTGGAATGAACCATTTTGCAATGCAGAGAAACTCTTTATTGGTTGCTAGGGGATTGGACTGTGAGGTTAGAGACTCGCTGAATCTCATTATCAGGGCTACCAACCTCACAGCCACGTGGGATGTAAAGGTAATATACAGTGTTTTACTGTTTTTCCTGATTTATTTTTGTACGTAGTAATTGCATTGATTTGTTGTTTAAAAATACATTTGAGTTTTTGAAGAGCTTGTTTCCTAACAACTTTTTAATGTGACCAAACAAAATGTGTTTTCTAGTATTAATATGTAGAATAGTAAATTGGATTATATATTTGGCAATATTTTGCAGAAATATATGTCGTATTTAAATCGTTTTCTTTTGTTAAACTTTGTCCTTCATATTTGATCTTTTATTTATTTTTTCTTAAATTAGTACTTAAATTGTAAATCCAAAATGTTCCCTGCTAACAATTTTGCAGTAATTATTATAATTAAAAAAAATCAACTAAACAATACACTAAAACTGTAAATAAAAATATATTACACTTTGATAGGTTCTTTTAAAGTAAATAGTTAGTTTAAACACATTGTATGACTTTTACTTTGTACGAGTAAACATTATTCAAATAATTAATTGTGATTTATTAAATTCTTGTTAATTTCAGGGTTCTATTATTCGTGTCTTTTATTACAAAATTAAAAATCATTTCTTATATTTTTTTGTGTAAGACCAATATATAAGAAAACTATCTCAATACCTTTGTTGCAATCAAAACATTTAGTGCTTTAAAATACATTCATGTATTACATTACTATTGTACATTATGTTGTTTATCTTCAAACAATGTCACTTTACAAGACTTAATGTCTTACAATATTTAGTAGCAGTTAAAAAATAATACAGTTTGAAAAAAATATAAACTTCGTGGGAAGCATTTAGCTTATTTGGTATCTACTTAAAGATTGGCACTGCAAGGCGATAGTGTCAAGTACTGACTCTCCTACCTTAACGATGGTCACTGTTACCAAAGTGTACAGTAAACATACTCAATATATAAGGATAATGTTGCCTTCTGATTTCTTCTGTATTCCATGTTATTATCAATTGTTATTCCTAAGTGCAAAATTAGTCAAAAATAAGCCAAAGCTATATTTCCTAACTAATTGCTATTTTAAAATAACTAGCTTCGTAATTTTAGCATTTAATGAAATAAGTAACAAGACTCAAACTAGTACAATATTTGTCTATTAGTTCCATTTAGTCAGCATGTCAGTTTTAGTCATATTCACAATTCCGTGGCTAAAACCAAAAATTTAAAAATGAGAACTGATTAAATATTATACAATTGTTTATAAAACAAAACTTATACTTTTTGTAAGAATAATAAATAAAATTTACTCAGTTGTTGCAAGTGAACGTAACAAATATTTCAATAATGGTATAGAGCTTCATAGTTTTTCTGGTTTATGCTTTTATGTAATCAGATAATATTCAGGAACATTAAATTATGTAGTCCTTTCTTATAAAAATATATAATTGTAACACAATATAGATAGAACATTGTTTTGCTATAGAGTTTTTATTCCTCATATTTATCTGTCACTTTAGTTTTAGGTTTACGTACTTTCTTATGGTGATATTAGTACGAAACATTTTATTATTCATAGCTAAAAATCATAAATGCTATCCTAGTTAATGTGATATTTAATTTCGTAAATAAAACTTTATATTTGTATAGCAAGTGTCACATATTATATTTAAATATCTATATAGGTGTATAAATATATATATATATTCCATTTTAAAAAGCTAACTTGTTACTAGAGAAAGTTACATTTAAAACAACCACTATCTCTTGTTAGGTAACAGTCCAAGTTCAGGACGTGAATGAGTTCAACCCTCAGTTCTCCGAGGGGTTGTATATTGTTAATGTCAGCGAGGCAACTCCTGTGGGCTCAGTACTTACTACCCTAACGGCCATGGACGGGGACTGCGAGTCCAAACTTGTGTACCGTATCCATAACTTCCAACCCGGCTCCAACTTGTTTGCTCTAGACTCAGCCACTGGGGAGCTCATACTGGTGGACCCTTTAGATAGGTAAAGAGTGAGACTTAGAGAGAAAACAGTTGTATAAATAATTATATTTAAGGATATGTGATATCAGTTTTTAATTAACTAGTTTCTATCATTAGAATACACACAAATTGATGCATTGTGCTATTGTTAGAAGTGTTATCAAAATAATAAATTCAAGCCCAACAGTAAACAAGCTAAAGGTCACTGCGTTGGTTGGAGCTGACTTGTTTGTCAAGGGCGAGCTGACAACAAAAGCAGTCAGCCTGTATTAAACACAATGTACACGATCCTTAATTATGTGGTGGTTAGGTTATCTTATAGTAATAAAGCTACAATGACATGTAGGTATACAATGAATGATAGTTGACAATATCTTAATTTATTCATTTATATAAGACTTTCTGTTTTTATAAATAATTAATCAGTATTGAAATGTAACAATTCTTATGAGATACACAACTTGTTGTGAAATTAGTTGACATTAATAATCATATTTCAAACTATTTATATTAAAAGACTATGAGAAATAAAATATTAATCACGCAGGCACATTTGTTAGGAATTTCACGATTGATACAAGAAATATTCAAAGAACACTTGGTAAGGCTGTTAAAATTAAATCATTACATATGCTAATTCTATGTAAAATTTTAGCCTGTTAGTAAACAAAAAGGTCCAAAATGTCAAGCCTTCCACCAAAATATAGTCCAAACATTAGAGCGAATCGGTTTTACAAGATTTATTCTTGATTTATAACTAATTACTTTTTCAAGCTATGAACTGTTCCATTCCAATAAATTTATGCACGAAGGAAATTTCTTTGTGCAAATCTCTTTCCCCCATATTTTTTTTTTTTTTTATATAAATTAAAAGGAGATTTTATCAGACACTCTTATATAAAGTAGTGTTTAGTTCTGTGATTTAATAGATTTTTTAAACTTTATTTCCTCTGTTAGTAAAAAAATAAAAACAAAGTGCCACAAGTCTACCATAAAAGATAGTATTGTTATTTAAGGTCCCTTCCATTGTTCCATGTTGACCGTGATAACACTATATCAATATTGAGAATAGTAATACCCTAAACTATGCAAATTTAATTTATATTTGCAAATGTATTAACTATCTTGCTATGTAGTTTGGTCTACTTGCATACCAATTTCATATTTTCACAAAGGTTTCAAATTGAAATTTATTCATGATGGTGAGTAAGTGAACGATTCAAATTGCGTTCGATAGCAGAATTAAGTGATATAATCTACTAATAGTTGTCATTAATGTTCTCAACGTTTATCCCCAGATCTTTACTGTACGTAGACTATGCCACTTCTTTATTTTTTATGCATTATTTCGTGATTCTTCAGCAAGTTTCCTATTAATCTTTTACAGGGAGATCTCCACTGTTCACCACTTGACAGTAGAGGTGTCTGACGGGGGCACCTCACCCCGACAGGGCTACGCTCGTGTTACCCTGTACGTCCTAGATACCAACGACCACAACCCACATTGGCCAATGGGAAATGTCATGGGACTGTCACTATCTGAGGATACGGCTCTTGGAGATCACGTAGCCGTGTTGAGAGCGGTGGATAGGGATGAAGGTGACAATAGCGCGTTAACATACGCTATCATTTCAGGTAAACACAAACATATGTGTTTTGACATCTTAAGTTTTGAAAGTATAATGATTTTAAAACACATTATTTATATTCTAACTTGGAAATAGTTAAACTTAAAAAGTAAAAATCATGATGAACCTTTAATGCCCATTGTTATATTTAACAACAAAAATAGTATGAATTGGTAGAAGGCATAATGAAAGTGTATTTCAAGAAAGGCGATTTATATGAAAATGTAGTTTCGATTATTGAGACCTAAAATATATAATTTTGAATAATTTTCAGAGATCAATTTTACAATATAAACTGCAAGAAATTAGTATACCTAGTTTGTAAAACAGTTGAACATTTTTTTTAATTTTTTTTAATTTTTTCAGTTTTTAATTTTATTACTAAACTCAGCAACTTAACATAAAAAAATGTTCATATTATAGACTATGCTTATAAAATACTAACATGTTTTCTTTCTCTTACTATAAATTAATTTTTATATATTTTAACAGGGAACAAGAACTCAACATTCATTATTGACTCTGAGCTAGGAGTCCTGCAGCTCACCAAAGCTCTGGACGTGATGGAAGTGTCCATGTTTCAACTCACCATACACGCACAAGATAATGGCCTTCCTCGCCTAGAATCCAGGATTATTGTTTCTATTACAGTTGTGTCTTCTGAAAGAAGATCTCCTGTGTAAGTATTCTATAAGTGTCTCGCTGTGAGAACATGTTTCTTGGCACTAATCAACACATATTAATTTATTATTTAAGAGCATTCCTTAAAAAAAATTTATTAACTTGTATTTGCTACAATATATGTTAACTGACAAAACGTTAGGGTCAGTTATCTTATAATGTAACTGAATTCTGTTGCAGGTGTGTAAAGGACCATACGTGGGTGGAGGTTTCCGAACACGTTCCAGTGGGCAATGTCATCGGTCACGTGAGAGCCATCGGTGTACCTTCATTACTATACCGATTGGAGGAGGGCGAAGGTCATACCCAGAGTCTTTTTGAGGTCAATCCAAGCTCAGGAGATGTTCTAGTCCAAAGTCCATTAGACTACGAGACGGCTACAAGATACGATGTACATGTCTCAGTCGTAAGCATGGTAGGATTTTGCTTCAATGATTAGTTGAATGTGTATTGTATAGTATAGAATATATACAGGGTAAATCATTGATTCATGATATTTCATGCTGTAATGTTACAGCTCGATAAGTGATAACTTATCATAAATCTCAAGAGCAATTCATACATTGAGGTTATTTTAATATATTTATAACTACTTAGAAACAGTCTAGGCATTTAAAATTATAATCTGACCCTTTGTTCTAGGCAGGCAAAAAGACGTCTTGTACAATGACTGTCTTTGTTGTTGATTACAACGACAATCCTCCCACTCTACAACAGGAGTCCTACTCAGGATACGTCTTGGAGTCAGCTCCTGTAGGATCAGCAGTCTTGACTGATAATGGACCACTGAGAATCCTGGCTGAGGACCTGGATACTGGAGTTAATGGACTATTGGAGTTTACAGTTGAAGGTCATGAAGGCCAGGAATACATGATTGTCGATCCCGTTACAGGTCAGTCTAAGAAAACGTGTCAAAGGCAACCTAAGTACCTTGAAATTGTAGGTTTATTCCTAAAAAGGTTATTTGCTGTATAAGTATAAAGTCGATGGTTTAAAATTGTATTCAAATCCCAACAAATTATTGACATAGGGTATAAATTTAAAGCCTTCACCAAACAGAGTGGTATTCAGTAAATACTTACATATATAATACACCTTAAGGTCCTCTATCGGTTGGTAGTTGCATTAGTTATCATAAAGGCCCTACACAAATATAAATAAAATGTAACATGTAAAGTTATAATTTCACTGCTAAAATGTTCATGAGTTAGTTTGCCAGAGGCCACGATAATAAATAGCCGTTGTTGTATAGGAGGCTTGCAAGTATCGTTTTTGTGATATATAGGTTAGGTATTTATAATCAAACGTTTCGTAACCCAGTCTAACTTAACCAAATACCACCACCTGAACCTACTAGTAATATAATCTTGAAACCTAAACATAACCTAGCCCCTAACCTGACCATAACTGACTTTACCTTCCCCACAATAACCTGTATTATCCAGTCTAATCCATACTGACAGAAACTAAAACAAAACCTAACGTAACTCACCTAAGCCTAAAATATTCCAACCCAACGAAATATAATCGTAAATTTCACTTCATTTGATGAACGTTGATGGAATATTTACTTTTAAAAGGTTAAAATGTATTTTATCAATATAATTAATAATAATAAATGCGATGCATTGAAAATGTAAAAACTATACTGCCACCAGTATTGTATTTATTCAGTATTTGTACGTCATTATTGTTACTGAAAACATGACTGTGTTTTTGTAAAATTAACTCGCCTTAAGGTAGTTTTAATTACTAAGATTTCTACCTGCTTTGATCATTGTTAGTTCTGTGACATGCAATGTGGTTACTGTCACTACGTAGATAGAAATAATTATATTGCAACTGTATATATTAGTCTATGTTTAATTTAGTTTCTTTACGTGTTTTTTCTCTAATTTGACCAATACGAAACGTTAATTTTATTCTTAAATATGATCGAGAAAAATTTTATAAATAAGCGTTATACTCTGTAATTGTTTTGTAACACAATTAACTCATACAATTTAAAATAACACCGTACAACAAATTTTCAATATAAAACAATAGTAGCAAATGCAATACAAATATTGTAAGATAAATGTCGTAAATACTCAGTCTCATATTTAATACGTTAATATTGTTAAAAAAGTAACAGGTAATTACAAAACACTTATTACATGAAATAAAATATATGTATTTTGAGATTGTAAAATAAAATTTATTCTCATGATTGTAGTTGGGATTTAAATTTGTTTACGAAGTATATTTCTTTTGATAACAATCGTAAATTCTTTATGTGTCACAACAGTAAAATTACTGACAAGTCAAAGTATTTTATTTGAATACATATTAATTATTGCAAGAATAACATCGAAGTAAAAAATATTGTATGTGTGTGGTTGCCTTTCAAGGTTAAAATAAGTATAAAAAAATCAAGTTAAAAATATGGAATATTGTTTGTTGTATTAAAGTAATAGCATTGGGTTTTTACGATTGTGTTTTATATTGATATCCAATCGTACAAACTAGATTTTTGTGAGCTAAGTGTATTGTTTAGGAAAAGTTTTAATTATTCTGTACTATGGTTGAATTTGTGAAAGATATGTGTACTTTGCAATAAGCATAAAACTAGGATTTTACTGTAGCAAAATTAATTTAACAAATTAAATATAAATTAAGATCATAAAATATTTATTGAATTTTCTCTTTATATGAAGATCAATTAAAAATAAAAACACATTGTTAGGGTAGTTACCATACCTAAGGTGGCTTGATACATTGAAACATTCTTTTAAACAATGTATTTTTAATGCTGTCCCGTTACTTGCAAAATGCAGCATAAAGCTATTTGGCATTGGAATGATACTTCTCAAAACCAGTTAATCAAAACGTAAAACAATCATAATATACAGTTGTCAGTTTAATAAAATGTTTTGCCTCTAGGAGTAGTCCGCACCAAAAAACTTCTGGACTATGAACACATCACCCTAATCGAGTTTCAAGTGTCAGTGCATGACCTTGGCACACCCTCTCTCAGGGCCACAGTACTGGCCTCTGTGTCTGTCACCATCCTAGACGTGAACGACTCACCCCCAAAGTTTACACAAGAGGTGTTCAACGCTACAGTGCTGCTGCCTACAGACAAGGATGTGGCTGTAATACAGGTATGAGTCTTAAACTTAATATTCATTGTGAACCACTAATAGAAAAAAAGGCAAATTATAAAAAAATACATTACATTGTTCGTTTATAAAATATTATTGAATATTTACTTCTGGGTGTCCTAGAAAAAAAAAACTAAATTCTCATATTGTATTACACAAAAAAGATAAGAATACCATGAGGGATTTTACTATACCTTTGTTTTAAATAATAATTAAACATCTGTAATTATGTATGACTGAATGTTGTATATCGTCATTTTCTCTTCCAAAAGGTCACTGAATTATTTTCCATTTTCTCTTTTTATTGCTTCTTCTTTATTAAGGATTGTACCCAAAGTCAAGTAAAGCAACAGTTAAGAAGCTCTTGACTTCGTTATATAAAGACACTTTTCCTTACAGAAATCTATTATCTGTATCATCGCGTATGAATGTCAAGTAACTTGGTTTTAGGAAGCAACTTTCTCTATTTATTATAAATATTCCCCTAAAAAAGTTACGTACGGTCCTAATGTAAGGGTATGCATAGGTAACGTTATATCTGCTCCAATTTTGTACTTCATTCCATATATGAATTCTTTTCTTACCTTCGCCATTTATTGCTTCTACAAATCTTTCCAGTACCAACATAAGCATTCACTCCTTTCCTTGAAGGACATGTTTTATCCAGTTTATCTCTGAGATCTATATAATTTATCTGTGCACACCAAATCTTCTCAATTATTGTTCATTTCTCACCTCGTTCGTTTGTTTGATTCCCTCCATTCTTCTGAATATCCAAGAATTGACGCGGAAAAGATTTCAATCTCCTCCCTAAAAATGACCCTATCCACTCCTTTTACCCCTTTCTCCGTGTCAATGTTTGTCCTCCATATAGATTATATTGTACATAATAAAGGTACGCATTTTATAAGTTAACCTTTTATCAACTTTCAGGTGACGGCTGAGGATCCAGATTCCTCAGATATTACCGACCTGAAATACTCTCTAATATCTGGCAACGACCACCACTCCCTTACCATTGATGAACATAGTGGTGCTATTTACGTCCAGGAGCCTCTGGGTATGGGACCAAGGAACCTAATGGTGAAAGTGGACGATGGACTTCACCAAGCTACCACGTAAGTTGAGCATTTATGAGTATGTCTAGAAGTTCCGGGTTTGTTCTTGCTTCAAATATATATTAGATATAAATTATCAATTTAAAATGTATCAACGTCAGTTCATTTTCTTGTATTTTAATTCTAGAGTTAATAATAACAAAAGAGGAAGCCTGAAGAAGGTCGGTAGTTAAAACTTTGAGATGTTAACTATCTTATGAAAATAATTACCTCCGTTTCGTAGCATAACATTTCAGATAAAGTTTGACAATCACACATGATTGGATTTCAGAGAATTCTCTAGTTCATATTTATGGTTTCTAAAAACAATTTGTTTATATCGCTTGATGCTCCACCGGGTAAAAACACTATTGGATTGAAAAGACTGTTTGATATGATCACATTAAAATTTCTTTTAAAGGTCACAAATTTACTTGTATAGAATGAGATTATATATAAATATAAAGTAATTTGATATGACAATAATAATCAGTTAAATAATGTTGATAGAAATAACTAAACAATAATACAACCTCTCTCTCTCCCTGCCACACCTCTCTCTATCTACACGTCTCCTTCTCTAACCCATGCCCCCTTCTACCCACTCTTGTATTAAGTGTATTATGTGTTTGTGTGTGTTTTATGTATATTTCACAATCCTTTTTCAGTTTCGTTCACATTCAAGTCCAACCCAAGGGGCTCTCCAGCCTGCGTTTTCCGAGAAGTCTCTACAATGCAGTGGTCCTGGAAAACTCGACAAAGGCTTCTATCGTAGCTGTGGTCAATGTCCTTGGATCACATCTCAACGAAGACATTAGGTTCTCCATTCTGAATCACTCACCCATGTTCACGATTGGTGTAACAAGTGGTGTCATTTCTACAAACAACCTTGTCTTTGATCGAGAACATCAAGATTGCTATAGACTTACTGTCGAGGTAATGTATAACAATACAATTTAACTAGGGAAAAATATGCAAATAAGAACTTTTTTCAAATATATCAAATACTGCAACACTAAGCATAATAAAAAATATATTAAAATGTTGGTGTTTGAAATCTAAGTTCACGATCATTAATAATAACAAAATTACGAAGTAATGATAGTAATTTTCCATAAGATAATTACCTTTATGGTCATTGAGAACATATCACTAAATTATTATTTTATGGATCCTATTCCAGGATATTCTAATATCATAATTTTTTGATCACTTATTTACAATTATTTTCAAATTTATTGTTCCATATTTGATGTAATATGCAATGCATATATGATTGGTTGGCCTAAAAAATAGCCCTAATATTGATTTAGATCTCTCAGATATTTCTTAGCTTAAAGTTCATTGCATTAAAACTAAAAAACAAAATTAACAAAATGAAAATAATTTCTAAGATTTTACTTGATTTTTATAAAGTATAATTTTTGTAAAATAATTAAAAAACTAAATCCTACAAAGTAAATAAATCTTGATTGTAATTCAACGCTTTGGAACGACAGTTTTAAATACGCTAATTAAATAATATTTATGCTTTAATATAATCTAATCTTGCTATACAATTCAATAGTTCCCTTTAATGTTTATTATAATGACATAATTTATTTCTTCAGGCATCCTCTACTGAACGAAATACGCTAATTAAATAATATCTATTCTTATTATAATCTAATCTTGCTACACAATTCAATACTTCCCTTTAATGTTTATTATAATGACATAATTTATTTCTTCAGGCATCCTCTACTGAACGCCATCTGGTGACTCATACAACAGTCAACGTCTCCGTATTAGATGCCAATGACAACTGCCCTACATTTTTAAATCTACCCTACCATGCCAACTTGGTTGGGAACGCTTCTAAGGGTGACTTCATCTTCAAGGTGAGGATTACTAGTCAACTTACTGGTCTAATGTTTATTTGTTTATTATTAAGGTTGATTAACTAATCGTCTTTTAGCATGTTAAATGACAAAAATCACAAATAAATATTAACATTTTTAGGTGATTGTAGTAATGGGTTACATACTCAGTCCTCCGTAATACTCACACGACATCCGCTCAATGGGTTACATGCTCAGTCTTCCTAATACTCACACGGCGTCCGCTCAATTGGTTACATGCTCAGTCTTCCTAATACACACACGGCGTCCGCTCAATTGGTTACATGCTCAGTCTTCCTAATACTCACACGGCGTACACTCAATGGGTTACATACTCAGTCCTCCTAATAGTGACACGGCGTCCGCTCTATTGGTTACATGCTCAGTCTTCCTAATACTCACACGGCGTCCGCTCAATGGGTTACATGCTCAGTCTTCCTAATACTCACACGGCGTCCACTCAATGGGTTACATGCTCAGTCTTCCTAATACTCACACGGCGTCTGCTCAATGGGTTACATACTCAGTCTTCCTAATACTCACACGACATCCGCTCAATGGGTTACATGCTCAGTCTTCCTAATACTCACACGGCGTCCGCTCAATTGGTTACATGCTCAGTCTTCTTAATACTCACACGGCATCCGCTCAATGGGTTACATGCTCAGTCTTCCTAATACTCACACGGCGTACACTCAATGGGTTACATACTCAGTCCTCCTAATAGTGACACGGCGTCCGCTCTATTGGTTACATGCTCAGTCTTCCTAATACTCACACGGCGTCCGCTCAGTGGTTTACATGCTCAGTCTTCCTAATACTCACTCGGCGTCCGCTCAATTGGTTACATGCTCAGTCTTCCTAATACTCACACGGCGTCCGCTCAATGGGTTACATGCTCAGTCTTCCTAATACTCACACGGCGTCCGCTCAATGGGTTACATGCTCAGTCTTCCTAATACTCACACGGCGTCTGCTCAATGGGTTACATACTCAGTCTTCCTAATACTCACACGACATCCGCTCAATGGGTTACATGCTCAGTCTTCCTAATACTCACACGGCGTCCGCTCAATTGGTTACATACTCAGTCTTCTAGTAAACCCTTAGTCTTCAGTTGCTCTGTCAATTTAGCTACCTATTAACTAATAGCTCTTCTGTCGAGCAGTCGACCTTAGTTAGTAAGAATGACTACACCCGAATATCCACTGTATAATGTCCTATATGTGTCAGTAAGTTTATGGGAGAGTGTGTGTGGTGTAGTGTGATAAGTGTGACATTGAGAGTGATGAGTGTAGATTAACGAGTGTAGTCATGGTTACTAACTTAAGTTAAATATTCCTCAAGAATATCTTTGAGTTGAACTAATATAAAATTAATAACAATATTAATAATACTAAGTATATATAACATACAACATATGAACAGTGATATATAATATAAATAATTAATACACTAGTAAATATTAAACTGAGCTAAAATCTGATGAATAATAAAAATTTACTTATTGTTCAATTATAATTTCTACCTCTCATATACAAAACAAAATTAATAACGAACATTAAGTAAAATGATTATTTTAATGACCTTCCCATATGATTACAGGTACGACGTTTACAAATGATTGCCTTTTATATATATATTTGGTTCTATTTGACTGCTCCTTAGCATTTCTTCATAACTAGCTTTACTAACACTTAATCATTCCTTATACTATCCCTAATCATGTAGGTGAACAATAATTACACATAAAATAAATGTTCTCCGAATCTTGTCTGATATAAGGTTTGGTGATTGTGCGTGACAAATGGTAGATTTAAGGTGCTGCGTAATTTGTTGTATTTATTTCCTTTTAAGTGTTTATTTACTGAATTATTAAAATGTCCTTCATAATCCACCAACCAACCAATTTGTTTAAAATAAAATTGTCATAATCTCAGTATCCAACAATATTTAATTTTGTATTAATTAAAGAATAACTACTATAATTTTGTAAGTCTTTATTTTCAAAATATTTATTTAAAAACGTTTATTTCAACACTTCCATGTAAAAGAGACAATAATCATCATCAACTGGAAAAATATAAATAATCATAATTACTGTTTCTGATCATAAATATGTTTTATTCTCTGTTATTACAATAACAATTTTATTAGTGGTGTTAGTAAAAAACAAGTGTAGGGTCTATGCGTTGTAAAATTTTTTTATAGGCACAGCCATGATGTAAGTCAAGTTCCCAATTTACAGGTACTTGCCACAGACCAGGATGTAGGTGAAAACGGGGAAGTTAGGTATGAGCTGGATCAGACCGGATCAGAGATGTTCCGGATTGGCCGGAAATCCGGTGAGATCCGGTTGAAGAGCCTCGCTGTTCTCAATAAACGGGAATTGATCATGAACGTTATCGCACACGATGGTGGTATGTACTATATATCATTACTAATAGTTGTTTATTTTAATGATATAAATATAGTTTAAATAAGTTTTAAATTATATCATTAACAAAGCTACTATAAGAATTAATTGACAAAGTTTGTGAATAATAATGTTTTTCATTAACAAATACAATAGGTAAAACTATTTTCAATAGCAACAAATAGTTTCTTAGTTTTAAAACTACACGATAGGATATAAACATAGAAAATACAAATAAAACACAAATTTATTACAATAGAATCGTAAATTTGCTTTGCTAGTCACTTTGATCTATGGAAACTAAACTTGGTTTACCAATAAACATCATAATATGTGTACATTTTGTACTTGTATTGTAAAAAAATTTGTAGTTTTACTTTAAATTTCTTTCAGGAATAGAAATAAATAATTTAATTTTACAGTAAATGGTAACTGATACATTTCTGTTCAAAACTGCAATGTAATTTAAAAACCACTTAACCAATTTCAGTACCTTAGATAGGTACTAAACTCCATTATTTTACCGATTTAATTTGAAAATTTACTTCAAAATACATATTGATATGTACTATAGTGTAATATTTAACACTAGCAAGTTAGTTTATGTTAGTTTAGATTGCCTTTTGAGACCTAGTAATTCGATGGATACATTTAAGCAGTGTCCATAAAAAAATTAGATACATATCATCCAAGGATTTTGCCACAGCATAATAAATATGCTAAATTTAATCACTGTGAGTATTCGTACTTGCAGATTCGTTATAAAAATCAAACTTTTAACAGTAACAAAAACACTATTTTTCCTTCCAACCAATATAAAATACGTTCAATTACTTATGAACGGGAATCAGTCAACTCAATTTAAATTATATGTTCAAAACATGTCTTCTTTAAAACGTTTAAATACTTAAATAAATTACAAAGACATTAGTTTTTAAAACATTTTCAATCATTTCCAAATTCATTGCATAAGATAAAAACACCCGTATCCACGACAAGTCCTACTTCATCTTACAAAATGTAGCCTACTAGTTAGTTTAACAATTTTTTTAATTTTAATTTTTACAATAAAAAATAAACATATTCTTAAATATAATAATTAGTTGTATAGCTGACAATTACTATACATTAAATATATAAATTAATAAGATCATTCTAGGAGCATAATGATCATTTAGATGCTTCAGTATAAGTAAATATTACATCCTTTTTTACAGATCTATGAAGGCAGTAACTAAAATAAAATGTACTTAATAAGTTACGTTGACATTAGCTAGTAATATACATCAAATTAATTATTATTAATAACTTTTTAAAACAACTTCTAATAAATTTACATTGGACTCATATATAATGTTTTATAAAAGTCAATAACAAAGATTCTAATGGCTTGGCCTCTGTTGTAATTATGTGGCAATAATGTCACTTTAGGGTCGTGTTGGCAAAGAGGGTAGAGAGGGTGACGTTGCAATTATCGACGTGTTTAGTGTTTACACCCCTAGCCTTCTAGTGGCTAATACATCATTGGCGCGCCTTGTATATTGATTTAATAAGGGCATGTGAACATTTGCACTATTATCTAGGGTATTGAGTCGATATAAAATCATAAATATTTGTATTATTTACCTCAAGTTCTTGTTGTTTAAACTGTTTAGAGTAAAACAATGCAACACATATAAAAAGTCTCTCGTCCAAACAAAGAGAAATATTCTGATGAAAAAATATTTCCTCGATTCTGTCGATAATATTCCAAATATTAAGAAGATATTTGGGACTTTTTCCGTCAAATTACTACCACTACTTTTTTCCGTTAATTCACTACCGCTTGATAAATATTCGATTGCTCCAAAAACTCTTCCTCAATCATTTTTACGTCCACTGTGGTATTCCTTATCCGCTAGACAAGATCACTGGCTTTATCGGTTTCCAAGAACTACCACACGGAGGGCGCATTCGGTGGTAAGTCAATCATTGGACTCACCAGTTTGTGATATACTTTAATAGCGACCTAACTAACCAAACTAACCTGACCTAACCTAACAGTAATTGCGATAAAAAAGTAGTGGTAGTGAAGTAACGGAAAAGGTCTGAGATCTGTGGCATTAGGGTGGTTTACCTTTGTATTAGTGTAACATTAATATAATCCACCATAATTACTTTAGATATATAATACAAACATGTATCTAACATTTATGCATGTATTGAAACAAACTAATTGTTTATGGGAATAATGCCTGTGCCAAAATCTGCTACAAGTGGTCCACTGTGGTTAACCGGCCTCGCTTCCTATTGGATAGTAGACATTATTTTTTTTAAATCTTACTCCCCATTAAAAACTGTTTCTAGGAATAGTGCCTTGCTCAACGTCTGCTGCAGTCACTGTCAGCGTGATTGACAGTCGTGCTCCACTGTGGCAGCGGACCGTCTACACTGCGAGTATACTGGAAGGTTCTCCGTCGCTATCAGCCGTTCCTGTGTCCCTGCAGGCCATCTCAGCCAACAAGGTCATCTATCAGCTGATTGGGAGCGATGGTTTTCTACTACGTCATGATACTGGTAAGATTTCCATCGATTATTTACTAGCCATGGATTTATAAATATTACCACTGACTATAGAAATACCAGAAGCACCGATATGTTCGTGGTAGTGCTGGTCGCACTTCTTGCCATCAAACATACTGTCCGATGCTGTGTTCTAACTATGTTTGATTTCAAATACGTACGCAGTTGAGAGTTTGGAGTACTTTGACACTAGTCACTTAAGTTTGCATTGAACTGTGTAGTTAATCATTTGCTGGTGCTATCTTTGAAAAGCACGAAATCATTTTACCAAACAAAAAAAAACCGTCTTGTTCTTTCTTTAATTCATGATAATAAAAACTATATTAAATCTAAAAGCTCTCACAATACATGAGAATAAATTATTGAAAAATAAATTTTGCTGATACAATTCTTATTATCTATTAAAAGGGACCTTTTAACTTAGTTTTCTTTATTTCATTTTATTTATTCCTAAATTAATGATGTCACATTACTTTCGTTTTAATTATTATAATTAAAAAAGACAGTATTTAAAACACCGGAACTATTAAGAAGTTAGTATTATAAATACTTTTGGGGAGTATAGCGCAACATATTTTTTCATGCATGTAATGTTTCTCACTCACTACACTCATGTTTGATAGAAACGAGTTTTCTTCAAAGTTGTAATATTTTATGCAGCTTTTATAGTATTTTGCCTTATCTCTCCTGCTTTGTATTACACATTTCAACGGGTCTTTGAAATATTCAACTTTTCAAAATACAAACTCTTCGTGCATTTCCTACTAAGATGTCAATCAAAGAGATATGGGTGAATATAGGGATAAATTAGTGCCATGATAGTAGATAAGGGATTGTGCTGATTAATAGTAACTAAGGTTGACAGTAATTTAGTGGAAGCCAATAACAGCCCTATAACCTGGGAAACGATGGTACCTAGAAATTTACATGGAATTTGAACCACGTAGTATTTTAATGATTTTCAAATTCAAATTTCTGAAATAGTATGAAATGTGCCTTAGTTACACAGTTATCTTATGACAAATAAAACTTCCTCAGGTGTGCTCCAAGTTCTGGACCCTCCAGACCGTGCGTCTACTCCCCACTATACCCTTAGAGTCCGAGCAATAGACGTCATCACGAGTTTGTCTTCGGACACCCTCTTGCTAGTGGATGTAACGGACATCAACGACTGCTACCCAAGGTTTCTACAGGATGGTTACCATCTATCAGTGAATGAAGATGTGCCTGTCGGCACGAACTTGTCAACAATCATGGCTACAGACTGCGATATGGGTGAGTGGAGTATAACTTCTTGTATTCGAAATATCTTTGAACTATCAAAAAAATACCAAAGCACTTTTTAGGGACTTGACCATTTAAAAACTTCACACCTAATGTAAAAAGTATAACTGAGGGATCGATGTAATAACTATATTTTGTTTGTTGGATTAGTTAATAGAAACAATCACGAAATATAAATTTATAATTATAACTAACAGACTATTTATCCATTTATTTATGTATTTAATTTACTGTTTAGTTGAAATCCTTAGTTCATTATATTATAGTTTTGTTACTTATTATAATACGTGTTGGTGCATACAGAGTAGAAGTAAACATCACACAACACAAATATATTACAATATGTTTATGTTGTGTGACATTCACATGTACTACATATTATTTAAAATATAAATACAAACAGTGTTTGTTTGTTAAGAGCTTCTAATATTGTTCGATTACCTGAAGCAGTAATGTTAACACATATATTTCATATAGATTATATTTTTCACAAATTCAAGTGTTTATTTGTGTAAAGTTTTAGCAAATACGACAAAATGTAGTTGGTTTATGATGAAAAACAATTTTTTAGACAAAAAATAAAAATTATAATTTTCTGTATTTTAGACATATTAATAAATATATTGTTATTAACAAGACAACAATTTTAAGATATCTGCTTAAGCGTAACCTGAAATAATATTTAACCCTAATGGTTAGTATGTTATAGGATGGTGTAAACTGGAATATGTTATAACTGAAAAATTATATAACATATATACTTATATCTATAATAGTTTTGGCAAGATTAGATGTTATAAAGTTTAAATTCTATTGATTATTTCAAATTTGAAAACATTTGGTAGCTTTTCATTAAACTCAGATTAATATTGTAAACAATATGTTACTAAAATTTTTCTTTCTATTTTTCTAATTGGAAATAAAGTAATGTAATAATATGTCATAAAAGCATTAAACACATCAAGCAGCATTGTGCTTAAATAGAAGGTATCGTATTACCATAGAAAAAATACCAAGGTATATATATATATATATATATATATATATATATATATATATATATATATATAGTTTTTAAAAGTTCCCTTTTGTGTACTTTGTAGAATACTTTAAAATTGGTACAATAAAAACAGTTTTTTTATTACCAAGGAAACTAAACTTCTACACTTTTTATAGGTTTAAATGCAGTCATCAGATACACAAGCTCTCATTCCCACTTTCAGCTAGACCCCTTACATGGTGTTTTATCAATTAAACAGTCCTTGAACTATGAAAAATCCAAACTTCACTACGTGACCGTCGTTGCATCGGATTCTGGAAACCCTCCCCTTTCAACCTCGGTCACCGTCGTAGTGAAAGGTCAGAGTTACTTTATCCAAATCAAATAAATGCTTTGTACTTATTTTTTTTGTTTTCCAATGAATAACTTAGATATATGATTTACACATGGGAATTAAAACTTAAAATTAAGTTAATATTAAAATATATATGTATAATGTATATAATATTTGCACGGAAGATAAATGACGTAAACACACATGTCATTAATGGTGGTGATTATCCACCCATCTACCCATACATGAATGTTAATGATGACTAACATTACTGTCACTTACTCTTAAACATTGATTATTTTGTTATATTATACTGTTGCGTTATACCTATTTTTATAACAATTTTTGTAACTTTTTTTTAGGTAATATTTTCAATAAATTCCATATTGTTCAGTGAATTATAAGTTGTTCAATGAATTCCAAGTTTATCAGTAAATTCTAAGTTGTTAAATAAATTCCAAGCTGTTCAATAAATTCCAAGCTGTTCAATAAATTTCAATTTGTTCAATAAATTCCAAGTTGTTCAATAAATTCCAAGTTGTTCAATAAATTCCAACTTGGTGAATAAATATCAACTTTTTCAATAAATTTCAAGTTGTTAAATATATTCCAAGTTGTTCAATACATTCCAAGTTGTTCAATAAATACCAAGTTGTTCAATAAATTTCAATTTGTTCAATAAATTCCAAGTTGTTCAATAAATTCCAACTTGGTGAATAAATATCAACTTGTTCAATAAATTTCAAGTTGTTAAATATATTTCAAGTTGTTCAATACATTCCAAGTTGTTCAATAAATACCAAGTTGTTCAATAAATTTCAATTTGTTCAATAAATTCCAAGTTGTTCAATAAATTCCAACTTGGTGAATAAATATCAACTTGTTCAATAAATTTCAAGTTGTTAAATATATTCCAAGTTGTTCAATAAATACCAAGTTGTTCAATAAATACCAAGTTGTTCAATAAATTACTATTACGGATGGTTTACACTTGAATTTTTTTTAAATTAAATGTTCAATCTCTAAAGAACTAAATAATTTTAAATTTTTATTAAATATTACTAACACCATTAAATAAATTTCCAACCGTTGCTGAAAACAAAACGAGTCTACATTTTCATTTGTTTTATATATTTTATTTCTATAACCTTCTACATATTTACACTTTTAACTATGTTACATGCTACTTTAGTGAATTATGAGTACTAACAAGGTTTTTTATGATATAATTAAATATACTCAATCGCTAGCTAATCGAAATAAAATTAAAAAAATAATAAAGTCATTACACATGAGTGGTAACTCTTATTAATCCACAGAACTTAAAACATGGTTTGAAATATCTTATTGGTGACTGAGGGATTTTAATAGTGCACTTAATTTAAAAAAATTTCACTTACACAAGATTTATTTTTCGTACAGTTTTGAACATTAACGACAACCCTCCCGTGGTTCAACCCTTGTCCGAGTGTTGGGTGTCCCAGGATGGTAATAGAGGAACCTTTGTTGGGGTTGTGAATGCCAGAGATGATGATGAAGATGTACTTTTCTTCAGACTGAGGTCGTTAGACTTGGACATTACGAGGACATTTTCAGTGGATAAATTGTCAGGTAAATCCTAATATAATAACGTTTTTCACCAGTATTTCCTAACAATGATGAAATTACCCCTAACGGAATGCTTACATACATGAATAAATTATTATTCCTGTATCACTTTGAAATAAGAGTCCATTTATTTTACTATATATATAGTACTGTTTAGTTAAGAATAAATTATTAACAGCTAGTTATTTATTGTGGCATATTACGTGATTAACATATTAAATTTAATGATTTGATTGATTATATATGTTAAATTAAAAAAAAAAATATCACTTAGCCTATTTGAAAAGTGTTCAATTTATTTGATATTATTTAACAGCTGATGCATAATAAAATAACTCCAATAACTGATATGAAATATTTTAAGACACGTTCCCCCCCATGATAGCCATCTTCCCAGGGGCATACTCAAGAAGTTCACAAAATTGCACGAAGGTAGGTTTAATAGAGTGTTAAATCATAAACAACAAACGGAGATTTATTTATAGATTTGTATTTCTATAGTTATATATACTCGTATGCATATTAAATAAATGTTCGTAAACACACATGTTATAAAGTTAATTTAAATTAAAATACATTTATATTTGTATGGGAATTGTTTATGTGTACTTGGAGAAAAGTAATATTGTTTCAGGTAAATATTTTTTTGGTAATGAACTTAAGAGTGAAACATTCTAACTGACATTCAACAGAAATCAGGACTATGAGATTAATCTTATTGTTTTTGTACTTCTATAGAATTCTTTTTAAATTTCAAATAAAAGAATTAAAATATACTATTAAACTGTAAGAATTTGGAAGCCTTAAATTTATCATGTAAGTAAATCAATTAACATAATAGAATAGTACAACCTACTGGTGAAATGTAATCTTATTTGATAATATTTATTTCTTCGAGAATATATACTTTACGAGTCATTTTTACACTTTTGTAAAAAAGTTACCATAAAAAGATTTTAGTTTTTATTATTTTTCATTGCAATATAATCATTGTTGGAAAAGCCTTTTCAAAGCGTACAATAGATGCTCTATAACATCCTAATCGAGAAGTCAATCATTTTGAGTTAAATTCAAATTAAATTAAATTATTTAATTTGATTTTATTTAAAAAACACCAAAAGCAAAGTAGAAATAATAATGAAACTTAATAAGAAAAAATTTGAAATCCCGGTTTTTAAGAAAACATTTTAAAAACATGCTTAACCTAATATACTTATATAGAAGCCACTCAAATACATTTTTTTTTTTTTTTGAATTTGTTGAATACGAGTAAAATTTTAAAATTTATCTTGATCATAAACACCCATCATTAGGATAATTCCAATCTAACATAGTTTTTTATTTCTTACTCCTAAGTTGATAAAATCATAAATAATCTGTCTATAATGTTTCAGGTGTAATTACAATTTTAAATCCAAGTCATCTTAAAAATGTTGAGAGACTCTCTTTAAACATCTCCGTCGACGATGGACTACACTTGGTCTACACTGAGGTTCCAGTAAGAGTTCTGGCCACCAACAGACACACTCCATACTTCGACAGAACTAGATACCAGACCGTTATCACCGAGAACTTATCAGCTGGTCAGCTGGTGATAAGGGTGGTTGCCACAGACAAGGACCGAGGACTTTATGGTACAATCAAGTACAGCCTCCCTCCTCAGCGAAGTTCGTCTTTCTTCTCTATCAATAACGTTTCTGGTAAGTAAGACAATGTTTTTTAAAACATAATACTATTGAGAAATATTCATAAATATATGTTTATATATATATATATATATATATATATATATATATATATAGTACATATATACACACAGTATATATAGATAGCTTCAGATTACAATTTTTAGGAATATTGGGAATATGGTACGCTCTCTTATCTTGAAAATTATACAAATCCAGATTATACGTAGAGTTATTTAAAAAAAAATATTAGTTTTAAGGACTTATTGCCCCGAATAAAAATGTATGTACTCTTTAATTTAATTTGTTTAAACAATCACAACTTATGTACTGGTAAAATTGGCTACCAATTCAATTTACAATTTCTTTAAACACAAAATTTATTTTTCCTATTATTTATAGAAACTCATAGATTATAACTAGCATTCAAATATTTAGTCCACAAACAACATTACTATTGTAATATTTGCATATAGTGTGTAAACTATGTACATAGCTGAGATAAGCAAATCAAAACAAAAACAAGGGAAAGATAATGATAATAACAGATAATTGAAAATAAATTTTACTACTCAAACAACAAATAAAAGAGATAATTAGGAGGGCTATAACACCATTAAGAATAAAATGCAGATAAACATTCAGTATAAAAAAGTGAAGAAAAAATAATAATACATGAATAAAATAAAATCTTGTTAATACTAAATTCACGAAATAAATTATGTTAACAATTTTGGATGAAACAGCATATGAAATCTTAATTACCCTTGCAGATACTACAAATTCATCAAAATATTTATTTATTTTGATTTTGAAGGACTGAACTCGAAGATAATAATTGTAATTTTACAGTGTTGTACTTGTAGGCTGATCACATTACTTGGAAAATTGACAGCAAGATTCCTTGTTTTTAATTTTGTTTTGTAAAACGGTTTGAATATAGGGAAAAATAAATTTATTATTCATTAAGCAACAATCAAGCTAGTGGTAAAGATCCATAATAATAACGAAATATAATATTAAATGGTAAAAAGTTTTAAATATTAGTGTATTACTACAAAATAAAGAATTAAAATAATATTTATGAATTTATGCACTGTAAAATATACGTTATGGAGAATAATTGGTCAGAATAAAATAAGTTTCAATTGGATACATGCATAACATTAATCTATGCTGTTTTATATTTTCACTTTAGCATGTATTATCAAAGTATACATGTTAAAATTTGTAACCTTTGAACATTGGTCTGGCCCAAATAAAGTTTTTTACTATACCTCATAATATTGTCTTTCCGCATGGAAAATGCTGTTTATATTATAATTGTTAAGATATAATCATCATATAGTTACATAAAGTCAGGCATAAAAACATTAAAACATCTTAATACATAATAAAGTTTTCTACCATCCCTCATAATATTGTCTTCCGCATGGACAATACTGTGTATATTGTAATTGGTAAGATATAATCATCATATAGTTACATACAATCAGGCATAAAAACATTAAAACATCTTAATACATAATAAAGTTTTTTACTATCCCTCATAATATTGTCTTCCGCATGGACAATACTGTGTATATTGTAATTGGTAAGATATAATCATCATATAGTTACATACAATCAGGCATAAAAACATTAAAACACCTTAATGCATAATAAAGTTTTTTACCATCCCTCATAATATTGTCTTCCGCATGGACAATACTGTGTATATTGTAATTGGTAAGATATAATCATCATATAGTTACATACAATCAGGCATAAAAACATTAAAACATCTTAATACATAATAAAGTGTTTTACCATCCCTCATAATATTGTCTTCCGCATGGACAATACTGTGTATATTGTAATTGGTAAGATATAATCATCATATAGTTACATACAATCAGGCATAAAAACATTAAAACATCTTAATACATAATAAAGTTTTTTACTGTCCCTCATAATATTGTCTTCCGCATGGACAATACTGTGTATATTGTAATTGGTAAAATATAATCATCAAATAGTTACATACAATCAGGCATAAAAACATTAAAACGTCTTAATACATAATAAAGTTTTTTACCATCCCTCATAATATTGTCTTCCACATGGACAATACTGTGTATATTGTAATTGGTAAGATATAATCATCAAATAGTTACATACAATCAGGCATAAAAACATTCAAACATCTTAATACATAATAAAGTTTTTTACCATCCCTCATAATATTGTCTTCCGCATGGACAATACTGTGTATATTGTAATTGGTAAGATATAATCATCAAATAGTTACATACAATCAGGCATAAAAACATTCAAACATCTTAATACATAATAAAGTTTTTTACCATCCCTCATAATATTGTCTTCCGCAAGGACAATACTGTGTATATTGTAATTGGTAAGATATAATCATCATATAGTTACATACAATCAGGCATAAAAACATTCAAACATCTTAATACATAATTTTATTTACAGGAGAGATAATCACTCTACAGCCACTCGATCGAGAGCTCCACCCTTTCCATATTCTTGAGGTTTTGGCTATTGATGGGGGAGGCCTCAGGGGTTGGACCTCAGTGTTTGTGAATGTCCTAGATGAGAATGATAACCCTCCAAGATTCGAACTACCCCAGTACTTTGCTTGTTTGAAGACCGTCATTGCTCAAACGTATGAAATCTTGAAGGTAGGAATTTACGATACCTTAAAAAACTATTTAGTAATGAACTGGATATAGAACAGTTTCTTACACTCCTCTGATTCCCACAGGAAGGTTTAGCATCTAAAATGAGTGCTATTTCTCAGGGTGCATATATGTAAGCCAAATTAGTATCAAACTTTGCTTTGATATGAGCTGAATCAGGAAATCTGCTACTACACTAGCACAGTATCTTTTCTAAATGAGAAAAGTAGGGATGGTTTTCAAATTATAAGGTGTTTACAAGTACCTGGCTATGTTTTGGAAGAGTTTACTGGGAATTCTTACCCTACGAGGATCCCAAGATGACTGGGATACCAACTATAAATCATATTGATAGTAAAATATTTCACTATACAAAAATCATATACACTATAATATTGAAATATTTGTTTGGCAAAAGTGAAATTTTTGACAGCCACCTAAGTTAGATAAACCTAGGTTGTGGTACTAAGTTATCTGACCCTACTTTACAAATGCTGAAAACATATGCTGAAATGTGAATAAATCTATGTAAAGTCTGTTAGAATTTATAAATATTGTAGTTAACTCCATCAAATCAGATTTTAAATGAAGGTGAGTTTATTTTGCGAAACAGACAAACAGTCACTCCAGTTTCATAATTGTTTCTTAAAAATAATATCCTGAAAATCTTGGTGACTTATTTTTAAGTCTCATAATTTGTTCACTTTATTGTGACACAATAAAATGTTCAGTTCAGTATGAAATGTCAATTGATTTAAAATAAGAAGGTTGTTTTTGCCTAACTCTTGGCAAATCTCGTGACAGAATAATTATCAAGTCTAGGGATGCACCTAAGATATGTTAATGACGTGCTGAAGATAAAAGTTAAATATACTATCTGAATAATGAATTCTTTGAAATGTTTGAGACTAATAAAGTCAGTAGCCTTGACCAGATGGTTCCGACATCATCGCAAGATAACATAGTCAAGCAACATCACGTGGCTGTTCCTTGGATGGGTGACCGTCTGAGCCAACCCACCCTTAACGCAGCCCGCATACCTTGTCACCCTTAAGCCGTTGTTCCCCAGAGTTAAAGTCCCCCCTTAGACCTAATACTAACAATTAAAAGTAGTCACATTCATTAAAGCAATTTTAAAGTAATACATGATAGGAGGAATACTGATTGTTCCTTTTTCTTATCGTTATACTTAGAAAGTAACAAGGATTATTGACGTTTTTAACTGTTATTTTACATTTATAACTGTATAATATATGACCTAGCCTATTTTCAAAATACGTAATTAAATTAGGTATTATTTAAATTAATATTTTTTTACTTGTTTATTCACATTACAAAAATTCTACATTTCAAGTCACTGATTTAAAATAATACTGGCACACATGCTATTGCAGGTAAAGGCTATTGACGTGGACGACGGCCCAGCTGCTACTGTGGAATACTCTGTGATAAGGGTGTTACCACCACACGCCCATCACTGGTTCCACATTCGCCCTGAGGAAGGGTCATTATTCGCTACAAATCCACTTGATGTTGGTAAGTACCTTGTTTAAGAAAGTAGAATTAAGATTTTACCTGTATTCGAGTTGTTTTTTGAGTTAAGTGTTTTATAATTGAACATGTATGTATGTAAATTATATTTGAAATAGTAAATTTTGATTACAGTACTTACAATATATATATTAAGATCATTTGTACGTTCGTTTAGTGTTAACTGTATCACACAACAAAAACATCTGGTCTCTGGTTTTTCCAGTTATAAATATAATCCAAAAAACAAATCAAAATATTAATTCATCTCCATATGAATAAATTTACATCGTTGTGTGTTTTTACGTGTTTTTTCATTAAATGTATTAAATAAAATAAATTTTGGATAGATGTAGTGAAGGTAAATGCTCGATTAAGGAACAACTCTCCTCACCTTCTTAGACGTCCCCACCTCCACTTTTTTGTTGTTGGCGCATCTGACTTCACTAAGGTGACTTCCGAACCTTGGGAGGGCACTCGAGCAAAGATTAATGGTCCAAGAACTGAACCCTGACTGGCCGCGTGGAAAGCCACCCCTCAGCTCCTTAGCTACGATTCTTTGGCACGATTTACTTAATACTTTGTGTAACTGAACAAACACATAAAAATTCCCTAAAATGAATTAATAATATATTAAGTAAAATTTACTCCTTTTAAAATACTTAAGTCTTAAAATACTGTACAAAGAAAAGCAAACCTATGGTTTGTTTGACAATGGCTTCAGTAAGCAAACAAGAACTCCCTCAAACAGAAGCAAACAAGGGACAAAAGGCTATAATAAATATGCCGGGAACATGTTTTTACAAAATCAAACATTTTGTTAAAATGTTTGGTACTTGAGAAAACAATATTTTTTATTCCTAACATTAATAATTCAAAATGATTGTTAAATAACATAAATGGAATTGTACATTTTAAAGTTTATTGTTGAAAAATAATAACATTTCACAGTAAAATTTATTATTTTTTCGATCATTCTGGTGTTTCACATTATATATTAAGGTTTTACAGGATTTAACATACGTTAATTTTAAACATTAATTTAAATTAAGGTTTATTCATCTCTACCTGCCTTGTAACTTAAAATTCGGTCTAAAGTTATGATCGAGAATTTTTACAAATAGTATTTATCTTTATTATTTATACATCTCCGGTAATATGACACACTGTGAGATCCGATCGCATGATGAAATGACTGCTACCATGCATACACACAATCAAATAAGATATGTTATGTTATAGATGCTTTTATTATTTGCTACTTATGTTAAAACATGAATATATACGTATCATTTGTTAAAGTTAAATTCAAAAATTAAAATGTTTTGTACATTTTTTAAGGAAGCTATTAGTCTTATATTTAAACATTGTTATGATTGGATTATTTCCTCATTCAGCAATACATTTGCAACTGGATTAAGGATAATTGCATAGTAAAGGCCCCATCGACAGTTACAAACCCCGTTTGATAATAAAAATTCAAAATATCTTCTTTTTATGGTATTTTCCAGATGTTATTTAATTTTTTTTTCAACCAAACGTGTAAAAATAAACAGGTATTGACATATACTACTTGCCGTATTTTTATGTTGAATATAAAAGTAAACAAACATTTGTTTGGTTGTTAGTTAATTTGACAGAGCCTGAAGTAAATAAGGAGGATCAACAACTCTCTAAACTGGTGGACTTTTAGATCTCTAGTGTTGAAATATATTATATGTAGTAAAGTAGTAATTATACGTACATTCGAATTATCAACATCTTACAATTAGACATAATATTTTATAAATAAGTTTATTTAATACACTTATAACAGTAATTGTTGATTTTAATTCCTTACTATTAAAATATGACAAAATATTAGATAAAAAAAGCACGAGATTATTATATGAAGTAATATTCTTTAATAAAAAACCTTGTTTACGTTTAATTTGAGATTCACCTATTGGGTAACAGGAAAATGAAATGAAATTTTAAAGATAAATTTTTATTTTTTTTATTTTACTCAGTTATGTGCTTATGGATTTATATTCCAGATCCTCAAGTAGTTACTTTAACCTTGAGAGGTTCAGACAAGGGAAAACCTCCCCTTTACAGTGACGTCACCCTCAGCTTAACACTTATGGCACATGATCAATCAATTCCCACTCTGGGACACTCTCCCTCACGCTTCACCCTGCCTGTCAACACCACCACTGGTAAGTGCTTTTTAAGAGTTCTTAAAATCACCCACATAAAATAAACGTATATCAAAATTGTCAAGTAAATGTTAGTAGTTTTTTATTAAGAAATATTCTGAAAGTATCGTGTTTTGTATAATCACATATAGCTATTTCATCAACATTACCTAATCTTTTACTATTTTGGAAAGTAAATACTCTAAAATGTTCTTAATCATTTTATATTATTGATATCAATAACTTTAGGAGTTTTGTTTACCTTAATTTATGTAAAACAGCTTACATACAACATTGATGACAATCCTAACTGGCATGAAATAACTAATAACATGATAAAAGCTCAAATATTTTCATGGTCTACTGTTAATAAAAAACTTCTTTCGATCAAAATAAATTATTATTTTATGAGAACCTCTCATAAAGGTAGAGAGAATAATAGCAAGAACATACAAAAACAAAATCTATCAAATTGATATTTATTGGTGGATAGTATCAAATGAAGGGGCATAAAGATAACTGGAGCTTATAATTTACGAAAGAAGACGATCTCTTCTTTGGTCACATCATGGAGACAACGGAAATCAATGAAATATGAGAAATTTTAGAGAAACCGTGGAGTATTGTTATGTTGGGGATGATTCCCCCATGTTTTGCATATTACATGGGACGTATTTAGTTTGAGTTAGAAAGCACAAGACCGTACCGTTCAATAACTTTGACCCACCTACCATACATGCACAGTTCTATTGTTGATCCAAGTATGGAAGAATGGGATGTAACATTTGACCATTTGCATGAGCAAACACAAAACGTAAATAAAATGATAAACGTTTAAAAAGTTTTAAACAAAAATTACACAACCTACATACAATTGAAAGGATTTTGTTAAACAAGAAAGAGAAGATAAATTGAATGAAGAATTATTTGATAATTTGGAAAGATTTTGGATTGAAGAATAACTAGGGTTTTAACTAGGGAAGAATAGGGCGAGCCGGTGGTCGAGTGGTCTAAGGCGTCAGGACTTTGAGCTTGGGTTAGAGATAGCGCTGGTTTGAATCCGGCCTAGACCGGAAGATTTATAAGTATTATTCTCCTTCTACTGTACTGGTTCGCCCCCTTACTCTGTCTGATTAAGTTCCTCGCACAGATCAATAGTCTATGAGGAATGAGCAGAGTAAGGTAAAGAAGAAGGTTGGCCTCTCCTTAAAAAAAAAAAAAAAAAAAAAAAAAAAAAAAAAAAAAAACTTCACTGAAGAAATAATGAATTCACTGAAGATGTCCAATATAGCCATATAAGCATACAAATAATGATGTATATTTATTTGTAAATTAATAACCTTTAGCTTTATGTTTTTTCAGGTCGGATCATCCATCATTTTAAAACAAAGAATGGATTAAAAGTTGACTTCAGACTCATAGGAGGAGAGGATTATTTCAAAATCAACTCCAGTGGTTACTTATCCCTCGCTAAACACCCAAAGTTTACGGAAATAAAAATCGGATTACTCGCTGAGACTTCGGTGAAACCAATCACCACTTGTGCCTTCATGGAACTCTCAGTTGAAGTGCCAGCTTTTATTGATCATAATCCTACGTTCTTTGAGAATAGCGTTGAACTGAATATTCCAGAGGACATCGCTACTGGAACTGCAATTTATAGAGGTAATAAAAATATTGTATTAAGGTAAGATGTTAGATAAGTGCTGTAAGGCGTCAAGACTTCCAGCTTAGGTTTAAGTTGCCCAGATTCTCACCCTTACTCTGTTTGAATAAGGAATCTCTGTGGATTACTGTCCATGGGGAATGGGTAGTGTATGACTAAGGAGGATATGTCAATTTACTATATGTGACATATATTTCTGTACGGTTTAGCTCATGTACATGTCAAAAACTAAGCTACTATGTGAAATAATTGTCAATTCAATAACTTAGGGTTATATTTAGCTATAAGTTACTTCGTTTTTCATATAGTGTAATTAATGAACTAGTATTATTTTTTATATTACCTTTTTTATATAATATGTATTTTAAAGTTAACTACCAAAGTAAAAGGAGGAGAGGAATGAAACATTCAAAATTAGATCTACTGTTAAATATCTAAATGTGATCAAATCTAAAGTCCAAAGTACACGCGTTTTTTTGTTTAAACAGAGCTCAATTCAGATGTGAAACTAGTCAACGCTTGCTTTCCTAACTTAACTAAGACGAGCTAATCCACCGGAAAGAGCTAAGAAGATAATTGAAAATTATATAAACATGTTTTAATAATATAAAACAAAGTTTAGTAAAGAAATACGCAAGAAGTACATTTTAAAATTAAGCCCTCTTTGATCCAGGATTGCATTTACTAACCAGATGTTCTTTTTTTTTAATTTTATTTGATCCAAGTATGTGACAAAAATAATATTTGAAACTTTAAACATATGTATAACACAACATATGTTTAACTTATAGGAATATTCAGAATAGAAAAGTAGCATAATTAAAGTAATAATTGAGTTTATAATTACGTTTTTAAAGATTTTTAACTGAAACGCCTTTTATAAATTCTCTTGTTTGACTACTTGTAATGTCAAAAATAAAAAAAACCAATATACTCAAAACGTGCCTTGATACATGCTATCGAAATAGATAGAAAACATTAGGACAATTACAGTTTCTAACGAAAAACACAACGTTAAATGACATTTAGTACAAATTAAAGTTAATTAAATGTAAGAAAGATAAGAACTAATCATGATTACGATTATTGTGGATCTGGTTTGGCTTTCATTAGTAAATAATATACAAACCATAGCAAAATCCAATAAATTAAAGTTGTAGGACAACAATGTTTTGATGTTTAAACATGTGATAAACGTAAAATTATTATATAAATCCCTTTCTTTTACAGCTGCAACGAGGGAGGACTCGGTTTTGTTCAGCCTCCTGGAGGATGAAGGCCAATTTTCCATAGATCCTCTGACAGGGTGGTTATCCGTTACATCCTCTTTAGACCGCGAGGTCAAGCCGTACTATGATCTGACTGTTGTTGCTACATACACCAGTAGTTCCACCCTCCGAACGACTAGTAATCTCATGAAAATATCTCTAATAGACATCAATGATAACCCACACGTATTCCTGCCAGAGAGATACATTGTTGCAGGTATGCATATTTTTATATACATTTTTTTGTTACATTAATATAAAAAAAATTATATACACGCATTTTACGTAGCTTGAGTGAAGATATATGAGCCAAAGGTGAGTGTGCCTTTTCTGTATTTTATTTTACGTTTGTTATTCATTATTAATACACTAATCGTTAAGATATTGGCAAACTTAGGGGTGAATGCATGTAGATGAATGAGTGCAATTATTTTTATTAACAATGATTGACTGTTCCTTTGAACGACATTTATTGACACCCAATAGCTAGGGTGACCATCGTTACGTGGAATCTGAACCATGTATTAATGGTCTGACTTTCAGCTAACTGACAAGTTCTCTTACTCAACATCCCAATAATGATTACCACCCAACATGGACACTCCAAATTACTAACTACTCTAGTATTGTCTATGCCAATGGCAACCATTAATTGGATACATGTTGGCACGAAGATGACCAAGCATTGAACCTATATATCACATAAAATTACCAAAATACTAAGTAGCGGGGATACGGCACTGCGCTGATAATAGCAACATATTTGTGTATTTTCTTTATTTGTTCATATATTTGTTTTCTGAAATCCCTCCATATTGAAGTGTGATCACAAATCTCACTACTTTTAAATTTTCAGTCTTATTATCATCGTAATGTACTATATATATTTTCTCATGAATATATTACTGTTTACAGTAACTCTTTTCCTATTGTTGCAGTGCGAGAAGATACACCAGTAGGAAGTGAAGTGGTACGTCTACACCTAACTGATCCAGATGAGACACTAGGTCCTTGGGCCAACTACATCACTTGTAACAGTTCCTGCCCTTTCACCATCTCGCCCGATCTACAGGTGACTGTTGCTCAGCCCCTTGACCGCGAGACCAACCCTTCACACCTCCTCACAGTGACAGCTACTGACGGCCACCACACAGCCTCTGCCTTGGTAAGGGTGGATATCACTGACGTCAATGGTGAGTTTCTAGAACTAAGGGTATAAAATACGTATAAAAATTGCTTAAATAACTGTTGATTAAATTGCATTTCGGTTGATAAGAAATTTTATCAAATTTAGTATATTTAAATCATCGAAAAACTAATATTATATAGTTGAACTTGATGAACTGTAATACCATACTCATAAAAGATATATTTCTACCCTTAAATACTATGTAAGTAGTTAATTTTATCCCTGCTGAGAATTAATTTGTTAGACTCTTCCTTCGATGTATGTATCCCCCCTTTTAATCAACTAAGTAAATTGATAAATAAATTGTAAAAAATAAGTTGTTATACTGCAGTCAACATTTGAAATTGTTTTGTGAATTCGATTTATTTATTAAATATACATTAATATTTTTTAGAATAAAGTTTACCTTAGTGCTGTTACAATTCTAATTTAAATAGCATGTGATATCATTTAAATAGCATTTTATATCACAACAGTTTAAACTGAAAAAAACACGTCTTTCACGTGGTTGTCATCTTAAATTGGTCGGTAGCGTAGTTGGTTCAATCCCAGCTTCATGTGCTAAAGGTTGTCAGTTCGATCCCAATCAGAGTCAATACATTTTGAGAAGGATCAGCTGATAACCACTGGCTGTTCATTTGTCATTGGGCTATTAATTAATGACACTTTCTAAGGAATAGTCAGCCTTAGTTTGTAACAATGACTACATTCGCTCATCAACACTCATCACACTCATTCGAAATCCATATTCGCCCATATCTTGACGATCGGCGTCTTATGAATAAATAAATAAATAAAATAAAAATAAAATAAACATGCTATGGAAACTGCTAGACAATTAGTTTATTTAAATCAGTGTTGACCAGAAAACTGTGATATATATGCCGACAGACGAGCGCCATCACTGTCTCCACTCCCTTTATGAAGTGTCCATCTCCGAGGCCCAAGTACCCGGTCACCTCGTCACCTCACTGTCAGTCATAGATCCAGACCTACCCCCATCCAGTCTTGAATACCAGCTCTCCGGCAATGGTGCTGATAAGTTCGCTGTAAACGAAGCAGGAGAAATACGCCTAATCCAGTATTTGGATAGAGAAACTAATTCAGGTATTCTTGCACAGTCATGCTTAAAGCCAAACACAGTCTTTCTTTATTTACGTTTACTTAGATACTTTCTACTTCTTGTTTTAGGGCTTGTTTTATATTGTGTTTAGTTTTGAAAAATAGTCGTATCTTGAAAATGTCCTAACATTAGAGAACATTTATATTAAATTTACGTTTAACATGACTAATAGTGCAATATTGTAGTTTAAAATCTTTTACTAAACGTAGACTATTACTATAATCTTAATTTAATTATTACATTTAGCTGTATTTATCAAGGTAGGGTACAATATTTTCATGTTTGGACATGAGTTTGGTGGACATTTTATTACTCTTAAGACTAAAAACTCTTCTGAGACCACTTATTAGTCAGAGTCGACACAGATTTACAGCTTCAAAGTTACTACTGTCACTAATCTATTACTATTTGAGAGTAGTATTCTATCTTCTATGAGAAGTGGAAAACAACTCGATGTAGCCTTTGTTGACTTTGCTAAAGTATTTGATAGGGTCTATCATTCTATTCTTATCGCCAAATTAAGAGCATATGGGGGGTCCTTGGCTCACTTCTCCAATGGATAGAAAACTACCTTTCATGACGGTGCCTGAAATTGAAACTGCCCTTCTGCCCCTCACAAGAATTTATACAGATATGGGGGTTCCTCAGGGTTTATTATTAGCCCCTTACCTCTTTATAACCTTCATCACTGATATATTGCAAGTAATCGTTGTAGAGGCTCTCTTTTTTGTAGACGATGTAAAGATATTTGTTGAGGTCGAAACAATCAGAATGATACAGACCGGCTCAGGCTAGCCTCGTTTACAAAAACATGCTCCTGAACGCCTCAAAATGGTCCACCATGACCTTTGGCATAATTCGTACACCGAAAATTGCAGAATACAATATATGGATCCAACCAACCTTTGAAGAGAGTTGAAGTGATAAAAGACTTCGATGGGATCTTCTAATCGAAACTATCTTTCGATGAACATGTTGATTATATATGTAGAAGTGCAAATCAGTTACTGGATTCATGTTTCGTGCCATCCGAGGTCTAAGTAACCTTTAGCTCTCCAGACCTTGTACTGCTATTTTGTCCGACAGATGTTGGGATATGCCAGCCCTGTATGCTCCAGAAGAAGTTCCTTAGGCTTATGAGTGTTCCCCAAGGCATCCTTTACCTTGACGTTCCTATGACTGCACTGCAGGCTGACCTACATGTTAGACGTAACGATGGTGGTGTGGTTTTCCTCCATAAACTCGTAAATGGACAGGTTGGTTGTCCTGCCTTACTTGCACAAGTGGACTTCCGAATACCAAATGGAACCCGTTCTCGAGAGCTATTTGGCAGGTGTCACTATACTTGCGGATACGGCTATCATAGTCCCATAGCAGGATTGCTACGTCTTGATAACGAACTTGGAGACATCATTGACATGTTCAAGGATAGCACGGAGTCCATCCGGAGGGAGGTGCTAGCCCATGCAAGTGTCTTAGATGAACATTAGCATAGAACATAGGTTTTTTCTATCTTTTCTATGTTTTCTATCTTTCTTATTTTCATTCTATTACTTTAATGAATCAATTGTAAAATGGTCTTGGCCGTTGGAATGTAGTAAGTTAATAAAATAAACTCATAATATAATAAATAGAATCCTATGTTGTACTTTGTTACATGAGTTATGGTTGAGTTCCTTAATATTTATCGACTACGTTTACTTCCAGAACACCTAGTGAAGATTACAGTAGCAGATCCTTCCCACTCGTCATGGACCTGTTCCTCAAGACTGCACGTGGTGGTGGGTGACGTTAACGACAACCCTCCCTCCTTTGTTGTGACTAATGAGACAGTTACTCTCACGGAGGATGCTGCTGTGGGAAGGATACTCACGAAGATTCAGGTCCTCGACTTTGATTTAGGTAGGACTCTATTTATATTTGCCTTAACATGGCTGTTGATTCATGTTATAATTAAAATGGGTCTTAATCTCACAGTTTATTTGTATTTAATTTTAATTACTATGTTTTGTTTGAAAATTCGTCTTAAATATTAGTCTCTGTTAAAGAAACGTCTGTCGTTGGCTGTTTTAAAAATGAAAATTGTACTTTTTATTGTGTTTTTGTGCTGCACAATAATGATTCCTAAAAATTATACAAATTATAATTTTAAAAATGGTATATCTGATTTTATTGTCCAACAACGCAAGGAATCTTTGTGCAGTAGTATATACAGGGTGTCCAACTTCGACTGTCACATAGTTTAGAGGATTGTTTATCAGGTCAATACAAGCAAACAGTGCCATATAATATGTGTTCTATCTATATAGATTAATTTTCTGTCAATGGGTTTGTATGTGTTTTTTTTTTTTTTTTTTTTTTTTTTTTTTTTTTTTTTTTTTTACAAAAACATTGAATATATAAAAATCTATTTTACACAGTATTCTATATAAATTATCCTTTAATCGCACTCAATAATCAAATCATTATGTTCCAGGTGAAAACCGTAGAGTAAAATTCACCCTATCCGACCAATCAGGGTTGTTCTCGCTGTCTCCAGACTCCGGTATCCTGACTCTCTCACGACCCCTCCAGAGCTCACCAGGATCAGTTCATTCTGTAAGAGTAACCGCCTCGAACCTGGGGTCTCCGACCCTCAAAGCCCAAACCACCTTGCAGATCGTCGTTCTTGGAATGAGTGATGACCCTCCAACCCCGGTGTCAACGTCTCTTCATGCCACAGTCCCTGAGGATATAACTGTAGGCTCAGCAGTCCTGCAGGTTCGTGCCTTTACAAGTCATGATCGCCGACGTGGCACTGTCATTTACACCATCCTAGAAGCTGATGGTATGGGCCAGTTTGAGATTGACCCAAGAACTGGTAAGTGGAATAGTGAGGGCCTTTGAAAAAACATAAAAAAATCATTAATTAAATAATTTAGCATACATCAAATTGTCTAATCGTACTTGAAAAAAACACACAATGACCAATACCAGCTATGATTAATTATCAACGTAAGTGTGTGTCTTTGTAAGTGGGTCATAGTTTTTATACATGACGAGTTGTTAGCAGAGTAGAGTCTGTGTGAGTAGGTAGGGTAGGAGTGCTACCATCATTTATTGGTGTGTCAGTGTACATATATTAATCATGTCTGCACTGAGAATAGAGTGGAGTGATGGAGTGAGCCGGCCGTTCTTACGGATTACGGTCGTTCACGCCGATTAAATACAATGATCCACTACCATTTTCATGGGTGAATGTCCAGTTAAAGTCTCGAATCCTAGTAGAGAGTACCCGGGAGAACCGAAGGCGAAGCTATGGGTGTTTTTACTCCATGAATGGGAGAAAATGGGCATCGTTTATCGTGAATAATTTATCACAATATTGTCGTACGTCGTTCAGAACATGGAAAAATTCGAACGGGTGATCCACCTTAGGAAATGTGTCCAAATATATGTACGAGGGTACTGACATACCCATCCTAGAAGCCAAAAAGCTAACTGAATGTAACCTGCCATAGTTCAATATTAAAAAACAGTTTACGTATATTTAATATTCATCATATCTATTTCAATAAATAACAGAATAATACCTATAGGGATACCATCTCAATTAATGTAGTGTTTTTACGTCTTAATTCAATATTTAACGGTCAAAACCTAAGCTCTCTTAACACTTACATTTCTCTCACCCGACCCAAGAAGTATCCATTCTATCGAGCCCTAATGGAAGTCCTAAGAACTAAGATTATAGTTCTAATGTCGTATCGCTCAATAATACGTCCAGTTAAAATGTAATTTACAAGTATTTGTTTAATTAAAAATATTCACTATGCAAGAAACATAGGATATTAATTATGTGGATATTGAACGTACCATATTCAAATACAGAATTCAACTATTATATTGCAGCTTTGTATTGATATACAATAGTGTTATTATTATTATTATTATCTTTGTTTTTACTTGAATCCCAATTGTCAATAATGGGCCTTAGGTGTGTGTGTGTGTGTGTGTGTGTGTGTGTGTGTGTGTGTGTGTGTGTGTGTGGACTGTAGTCAACGAATGAAGAGCCAACTGATAGATCAGTTAAAGATTGGAAATTTTTTTAAGGAGAGGCCAACCTCCTTCTTAACCTTACTCTGCCCATTCCTCATAGACTATTGATCTGTGTGATTAACTTATTCAGACAGAGTAAGGAGGTGAACCGGTACAGTAGAAGATAAATATTACTAATAAATATTTTAGTCCAGGCTGGATTCGAACCAGCACTATCTCTAACCCAAGCTCAAAGTTCTGACGCATTAGACCGTTCAGCCACCGGCTCACCCTTGCCATAGTCACTGTACTCCAGTCTGAAGCCTTAGCTTCTGAAATACCACGCCGGCTCTTACATCATCCCTTTATTTGTTTATTTCTCATTAGGAGTATTATCCGTGGTCCAACCCCTGGACTATGAGCGTCATCACTCCTACAGACTCCTGGTGTTGGCCACAGCAGTTGGAGACCCGTCATTGGCAGCCTACTCAACCGTCAATATATCAGTGACTGACGTCAATGACAATCCACCTGTCTTCAAAGTTACCCACCACCACGTCAAAGTGAGGGAAGACGTACCTCAAGGCCAGCTGTTGCTTGTGGTAAGTCCATACGTTAAAATAATCCGTTAAAAATAAAGATAAAATAATATTTAAATTAATTTTCATCGTAATTATCACTTATTAAGACTGCAGTGTTATTTTTAGACAAACCATTCCATTATGACAAAGTTTAACAATAGACCTTAGATGGAAAAAATCCTATGAAAATAACGTTTCCGAATCAATGAATATAACTATGTATATATAAAGGGAAAAATTAAACATTTATTAGCTAGAAATATTATTAGTTTTATGTAGGTTATTTTCCATTGCCTTATATACTAAATCCGTTTATTGAATAGAAGTATAGCAAATAAATACTAAATGATAATTTATTTTGGACACCAAACTTCTTGGCTCATTAGTCTAAAAAAATAATTTAAATAAAATAAATAAATAAGTGAAGATAGTTTAAACCTTATAATAATAAATATATAGTTTCATTTGAATAACTAAGAGAAAAATATTCATGGGAAAATATAAACATTTTTGTGTAGGAAGAAAAATACTAAACAATTACAACAACAACAAATTAAAAATCAACACAACAAAATTAGATCACTGTCATACTCGAAAATGTCACAATCAGACATACTCGAAAAAATACAAATGGAAATAACTATGCTATTTAAAGGAAATGGTAAAATTTATAAGCACCTAAAATATAAATGTCCTAAAGATAAAATAATACGGAAGTGTCGATAAATGATAAGAAAACTAATATTAACTGTCAATAAAACTAAGAAAATAAATGTTAGTTGGTAAATAAATAACTGAAATTGTTTACATCAAAATTAAAATACGAAGTAATTTTTGCCAAACTAAATACAATATTTTGAAGAAACATTTCAATAATCATAATTGAGTCAAAGTTCTTTTACATTTTTAGTTAATGGAATAAGAATATATAAGAGGAAAAGTGATTAGGTCCAGCCAATATTTAAGGATGAAAGATAGCTATATTATTAAAAAAGAAGACTTATGAATTTGCGTGGTAAAGTAGTAAATGAATAAAAGTTCGACAGTAACATTTAAATTTTATTTAGTAGAGCATTATTGTGAAAACCTGTTCATTGCATTTAAATTCTTATTTCTTAATATTATATTTTTTAAAGCACGTTAAAATATAATCAAGATTAACTTCATAAAACATACATATTTTATTTGAAAAACATTATTTTAGTTCTAAAAACAATGTATTGGGATTGATTTACTTGATTGTTACGTAATTTTCTTATTCACAATGTTTCAAACTATGAATAATTTTGTTATAGATTGAAGCAAACGACGTCGATTCAGGACTGAATGGAAAAGTTCAGTATTCATTGGACAATGAGTCCAAAACTAAATTTTTCATAGATCCATACTCAGGAGTATTGTCCGTGAAGAACAGTTTGGATCGTGAAAAAGTAAGTTATTTTATATATTGTTACTGCACTTAAGTCTTATAAAGTTGTTTGACGAAAAGAAATATAGTTTTTCAAAGAACTGTTGAAACAGCTCATTACTAAACTTCCCTCTTTGCTTTTTTGAAACAGTACATAAAGGATATCATAACATCTAAACGAAGTGCTATTACAATTTTGATCATTTTTGGTCGTATATTTTAATTATAAAAGTAAAAATATCGTTTGGCATCACATGTGAATAGCGAAAAATAAATAGCGTACGTAAAACAATGTTTTTTAAAATAATCAGCTTGATTTTACATAAATACATTCTAGTATTTTTTATGTTTGTTATGTACATGAATTTTAAATTGTTATATTTTTATTTAAAAACTCAATGTTACAATAATAAGCAACTGTATGTATAAAATGGTAGTACATAGTATACAGAAAGTGATTTTGTTAAATTATATGAGATGGATATGCTTTTAGAAAATTAATTAATGGTGTGTGTAAAAGAGTTTATATTGGATTTAATACATGTATATATTTAAAAAAATTATTACTAATTATGTATATTAAATGAAAGCAAGATTTCTTTTAGTTTTGAACACAAACAAATTTTAAACCTGTAACTATGTTGATGAAAATAAAAATCGTATTAATTTCAATTCATCTTTTTTATTTAGCATTCTTACTAAATTGTAGACAATCTGCCATTGTTTAACCTTTTGAAACGAATAGTATACGTTATCAAAACTTAGTAGTGGTAATTTATGGTAAAATATCGATAAAATATTTTGACTGACTGTGTAATTAATGTTTTTCAAACTATACTAAAAAAATATATAGTTATGAATTTGATTAGAAAATTGTAGCCAATAAGTAGTAAAAAGTGCTTAACAATTAACAAAATCAGAATCTGTTATTTATAAAGAGTTATGTCATGGGTTACTTACTATTAACACACTTAATGGAATCTGCTTGGGTACACAATTTAATTCTTACTCGAACAAAATATAAATTATTTCTGAATAAATCTTTGCACCCAAACAAAATATAAAATATTTATGTATACTTCTCTGTAATTAATATTTTACTCGTTACAGAGGTATCTTAAAATTATTGTCCATTCAGGAAATGTATAACAAATAGCACTTTATAAAATAGCATTGTTGTTTAAGAACACTAAGGAGAAAAAGATAAAAAAGAACACAAATGATTTAAGGGAAATATATGAAATGTATATGTTCATATTAAAAATAAGCCATACATTATGGTAAGTCAGTTTTATATATTAAAAAAAATTTTTGGACGAATTAAAAGGAATCTTGAATACATATAATATTATGTCTAACCAAGGATTTATTTATTGGCTACTTTATTTGAATATTTATGTATATGTACTGCATTGTTTGGAGATGAACAATTTGATTTAAACTTATATGAGTAATTGAAAACGAAAATTTTTTTAATCGGAAGGCTATAATAAAAAAACGTAATACTGTATACATGTATATATGTAATTCTTTACACACAAACTAAATCATGTGATCTATAAATGGCAGGATGCTGAGCATGTCGTAGAGGTGAAGGCCACAGACCGGGGTGCTCCGCCCCACAGTAACATGGCTACAGTCACAGTGGAGGTACTCGATGTTAATGACAACCCCCCAGTATTTTCCCAACCGAATGCCACTGCAATACTCCAGGTATAGAAATAACATTCAAAGTTTGCTTCCTAGTACTATATAACTAAAACAAATTTTGTTAGCAGAAGTAGCCTATCAGTTAAAAGTACCTTATTATTGTATCTTAGGAGGATGAAAATGAATTATTTATCTCAAATAATTTTTTTAATAATTTATCATGATGGGTGGTCTCATCAATTTTACCATAGTTTTTAACGTAAACTGGAATTAAACAGACGTGTTATTTAAAATATATTCTGTATATATATAAATAAATATTTATAACACTAAAAACGTATTTAATACATGTAAATTATACAATTATTGATTTATTTAAAGATAAAAATTACAAAACTAAATTTTAGGAAAGTTATGAAATTGTATGGATGTCAATCAAGGAAACTGTTCAAAAATTCTACTAAACATATTAACTAATTAATCAGACTATTAGGTCATAAGGTGTACGTATCTATAACTATAAATATGTATTCCAATAGTTGCTATCTAATATGTTGTAGGCTGACCGGATGGCTGGCTGGGCAGTGCACCACGTAACTGTGACAGACGCTGACCTCTCTACCTTCCCTATACCGTTCACTTACTATCTAGAGGCTGGCAATGAGGCTGGGATGTTCCGCATTGATGGGGATGGTACACTCAGGACCACTGACAATCTGACATCCAGTCTTCGTCTGGGACAGGTCTTCTCCTTGAGGGTCCGTGTCACAGACTGTGGTGACCCTCCTCTTCAGTCCCACACCTGGGTACACGTAAAGGTTAGAGACTTTAGGTTGTAGTTTTTAATGTATGGTAGCTGTACGAAGCCAACATGAATGAGAGATTAGTCGTTGTGGGGGAATAATGAAAGTGTGTATTATTTTCCCTTCAAAATGTTATTGTTTTCTCCATCCTCATCTTTAATTTTACTTTCCTAGGCAACAAACAATCTCATGAAAATAATATTTTCTATAACATTACTGTACAAGTAGATATGTAATGAATTTGTATGTATTTACTTAAAAATAATGTCTATGTGTAAAAATATACCTTAAACCGAGTGACTTTTATCTAGTGCTATTTTAACTCTTAACTTAAATATCTTGCCACTAAATTAATCCACTACACTGCTTTCTATGTAAAATAAACATAATTTACTACCCTTTACAGTAAGGAATGTGATAAAGAAATGCCACACGTCAGATTCTGAATTTATTTCCAGTTTGACAACAACATGTTTAGTCCAGTCATTATCCCAAGGAAGACACACGTTAGTACAATAAACTACGAAAAAATGAACTCGTCTCTCTCTATTTTTCTCCTAATTTTCCACAACCCACTAATCTAATAGAAAATGTACTTGCTATGCAATTATTTAATCGAATCTAAACAATAATTCTTATTTACTAAATGACAGTTCTTCGTGCCTTGAAATAGGCCATTTTAGAGTTGGGATTCTGACTGTTATCCCGGCAGGACTATATGGTACGTTTTCACCCTCTTATGGGTGAAGACAATCCTTATTTTTAATTTTGTCATGAGGTAAGGTAAAATTTAATCTGGGAGTGACAGTACTAAGATATCTAAGAGGTAATTACTTGTTTTAAGAAGTTATAAGAAGTTATAACTACGTTGGAGCTAGTGTTGGTTCGAATCCTGACCGTGCTAGTTATTGTTCAACAGTAATATTTTTGTTGTATCGAAATGGTTCTCCCTCTTACTCAGTCTGATACGTTCCCCACACAGATCAATAGTATATAGGTCATGGGGAGACCGGCTTCTACTAAAATAACTTGTAAATGATACACGGACAAACGTATACGAATTATTCCAGGTGGTTGAGCCCTCGAAGCACCCTCCAGTTGTTTCACCCCTAAGAGTGTGGGTAGGAGTGTACGAGCATCAGTGGCAGGGTGGACTGGTAGGTCATGTGACTGCCCAGGACCTAGACCCATACGACCGTCTCGAGTTCTCCATCCCGTCTAGTTCAAGCACACAGTTCACAGTGGACCCACGGCTTGGTGCACTCAAGGTCAGGGGTAGCCTGGTCCCAGGGGTGCACGTGGTCAACGTCACGGTGACTGATGGCAAGTTCACAGCCCACAGTCCAGTCACTATCACCATTGAACCTCTGTCACAAGACATGCTACAAACTTCAGTATACATAAAGTACGTCATGGTGGTTGTAGTGAAATTATTTTACTGTATTGCAGTTCAAGAATATTTGTATTGAAATGATAAAGTGTATGATTCAGTGGTTAATTTCAATTTTAAGTACAAATAATCTTATAAAGATATTTGCTTTAATTTTTATGAAATATTATTAAACTATTATACATTAAAGATGAACCGAGAACCAAAGATAACTGGTAATTTGTTAAAATTATAAATAAAATGTACTAAATTATAATATTACAGTTATTTAATTAATTATATTACAATCCAGTAAGTGTGGAATACAATGTTTTTTTTTTTTTGGTTTAATTTTATTGATTCCAGCTGAGCATATATTTTCTTTTAATTACTGTTAGCGTTTGTGCCATTTAGATTCAAATACTTAAACTGCATTACACATGTAATTTTCATGCACTTAAAATATATTATTCAAGATTTTAAACTTTCAAGAAATCCTATAGAACAACTTTTAAGATCACTTAAAAATTAATAGTAAGAAAATTACAATAAATTGTTAATCTGACTCATATTGTAAAAAAACAGTACTAAGATATAAAACAGAATTTTTTTTACAAACGTGATAAAACTACAGTCAGAAAAACCTAAAAAGAGTTAAAGTAGTATTTAATTAGAAGAATACAGTATTTCCTTTAAACATTTTTTTTTCGGCTAACAAATTGCTGGTATAGGGTTATTTCATACTAGATGGGTGTGTTTTCTAAAATTATAGGAGTTACACAAGATCATTCCGAGCCAATTGACCAATTGTGTGCACAAAGGAAAGGCTAAGTCAACAAAACAGCGTTGACTAGATGTGGTTCAATTGAACCCATACATACAATAATGGGATATAGTTGTTTCTTGTCTCTCAAGTTATTTTAATTATATTTCCGTATTTTCAAAAAGCTTCAGTAGTATGGAAGTATTGATACCATCCCTGTAGATCTAAATAAAACTAAAATAAAGTTACACTTACTCAAAATGGGTGATATGTTATTTTTAAAGGCAACCCTAGGATAAATATTAATATTTTTGTAATTATGAGAGTATGTTAGAATATTTATTCTAATTTCATGCTCAGTGATTTTTTTTAACTATATTAGGATTTGAAATTGACGTGCTAAAACAACGTCTACAAATTGTTTATGAGTATACTATTATTGCCTCGTCGAAACCTAAACAACCAAAATCATATTATTTTAAAACTACAATGAACTGAATAAAATCTACATTTACATAGTATAATTATTATTCATATAAAAACAAACTTTTTTGTAAAATATTATAAACTGATAAAAGTACACTTTTAGCATATTATTACCATAGAAAAACATATCAGATAAAAGATTCTTAAAAATATGGATTAGTAATGGAACAACTTTTTAATTTATTTTTATTTAATTAATATATTACTAATTTGACCTCGTCTTTTCTAGATTGTCCAAGGGAACACTGACTGCAGAGGTAGCCACTCAGCTACCCCAGTTTCTCTCAACACTGCGTGCAGCGTTTCTGAGGGATGTAGCCCTAGTCAGCGCTGAGAACACCCCGGAATCCAATATTGGACTACTCATTTCTGTTCAGGGTGTAAGTGGTAACGCTTTTTTCTGCACTGAGTATTTGTACAACTGAAAATAGATAGTATGGTTTTTAATAGGTTATAGTATGGTTTATAATATAGCAAATTTGAATAAATATTACAAATCCCTCAACCAGTTTGTTTTTCAATTTATAATTTATTCAATGATATCTCATTTAGGAAATATTGATAGGGATATGCAATATATATATATAATTAATCCTTAATTTAGAAAATATTATAAAATAATAGTGAAATGTACAATACACATTAATTTATTACTATTTCTATTCATAAAATAGTCGTATATTTTAACTCCAGTAATAAAAATATAGCTTAATTTTTCCTCTTACTTCAAAATTTAATTAAAAAAATTTAAAATCAGGATCAAACATGAAAACTATTTTTAAATTGTAAATCAAATGATTTTGTTATTTTATTTAAATAAATTATTTTTTGTTTAAACTGGTATAAAGATTATGCATTAAATATTAGTAAAGGAATAAAATGAATTCATAAAATAATTAATAATAAATGTAAGTATTTCAAAATTAATCGTTATTGTATTAATAAAATCATGTGATTTCAAGGAATTCACTAGATATTCATACGTGAATATCAACTTAATATCGTATTTAGATTTAATCGGGCATATATGTTTATTTAATACATTACGTGAAACTATGTTATTTAGTTAATAATGAAAATTAAAATAACAATGTCATTATATTATAACATTGTAAAAACAAAATTGTTCAAAATACTCGTATTTTTACAAATAGGGTGCAGATTTGCAAGTAGTGCGTGAGGTAATGGCATCGGCTGGCCTACAGGGGCTGACACCCCAATGTGCCTGCAGGAACGGTGCCGTATGTCAGCGGCAACTTCAGATGATGCCGGACCGTTCGACGATCCTTGCAGGACCCGGCTTGAGTTTTGTGACTCCAGGACATTCCCTGGCATACTACTGCATCTGCCCCATCGGATACGCAGGTAGGTATTTAACAGGATCCATAGTCCATTATTTATTGGTATTTAATACCTGCATGTATGTAATAATAATAGTAATCAAGGAGCACGTATAGGTTATTTTTTAAAAAGAACAACTGTATAGATATAAAAAAAATAAAGGGCTATTTTACCCAAAAAATACAAACATACGTGTATGGCATTAATACCACTGTACGTGTATGGGTGGGCGGGTGGGTCAATACCTCTGTACGTGTATGGGTGGGCGGGTGGGTCAATACCACTGTACGTGTATGGGTGGGCGGGTGGGTCAATACCACTGTGCGTGTATGGGTGGGCGGGTGGGTCAATACCACTGTGCGTGTATGGGTGGGCGGGTGGGTTAAAACCATAGTACGTGTTTGGTTGGGTAGGTGGGTCAATACCACAGTGTGTGTATGGGTGGGCGGGCATGTCAATACAACTGTGCGTGAATGGGTGGGTGGGCGGGTCAACAAAACAGTGTGTGTATGGGTGGGCGGGCGGGTCAATACTACATTGTGTGTATGGGAGGGTGGGCGGGTTTCTTTCAGCAGTGAATTCTTTCTGAGTAATAGCAATAGTACATTTAATCACCATGCTTATGTTATTATTGTAGTTGTTTTTTACTTAAGTACTGGATTCAATCCCAATAACAGCCATTGTAAAAATTAATTGTGATGACCCCTTTCTGACTATTTTTCAGTTAACTAGTTATTAATGACAGTGTTAACGAGAGAGAAAGTAAATTCATTACCAATGTACGTGTATGGGTGGGTGAGTGGGTCTTTACCACTGTACGTTTATGGGTGGGTGCGTGGGTCATTACCACTGTACGTGTATGGGTGGGCGGGTGGGTCAATATCACTGTACGTGTATGGGTGGGTGGGTGGGTCAATACCACTGTACGTGTATGGGTGGGTGGGTGGGTCAATATCACTGTACGTGTATGGGTGGGCGGGTGGGTCAATATCACTGTACGTGTATGGGTGGGCGGGTGGGTCAATACCACTGTACGTGTATGGGTGGGCGGGTGGGTCAATACCACTGTAAGTTAGTCTTTCATTCTAGATACCGCACGACAAGTCTGGGACTTACGTTCCTATTTCAAGTATTGTAACACAGTGAACTGTTTTCTACATGGAATACGTATATGCAAGATTATTACATTTGTTTCATTTTCATCCATATTATGTTTGTTCTTACATTCATAAATACATTCATATTTAGATTTTGAGTTTATTTTAAGAGGTTATTCTTTTTATAAAACTAAAATCTTAAATTTAGATAATATTTAAACATATTCTTATTTTACTATGCATAGTACTAATAAGGATATTGGTGTACAACTATAACCCACGGAATCTACGTTGAATGTACGCGTATACTGTAATAATAAGGATATTGGTGTACAACTATAACCCACGGAATCTACGTTGAATGTACTCGTATACTGTAGTGATAAGGATATTGATATACAACTATAACCCACAGAATCTAGTTGAATGTACTCGTATACTGTAGTAATAAGGATATTGATATACAACTATAACCCACGGAATCTACGTTGAATGTACTCGTATACTGTAATAATAAGGATATTGATATACAACTATAATCCACGGAATCTACGTTGAATGTACGCGTATACTGTAAGGATGGGCGATATTTACGTACCGGTGACTTTGTCACTGGTATTTGCTTGTCACCGATAGTCACTGGTACAGAAAGTGAGAAATACCAGTGACATAGGAATTCAGTAAAGCTTGCACTGCTACAAGTGAATATCGAATGAACTACGCTACTGTGAATCGCGCATGCACACGGCGCTTGTCACCGATTCGCTTGTCACTGAATTGAAATTGGACCTGGATATGGTTGGGTAACCAAACATCTACTTCCAAAACGATCGGTGACATCGTTCTGATCAGTCACTGAAATCTCGGTGTTTGGTGACGCACTGACGGCGACAGCTCAGATAGCTGCCAGTGTATTTTGACCTTGACACGGCCGGAGTAGGGTGAAGTCATCAATTTTATGTCTATTTTTTATTCCCAACTAAGAGCAAGCAAAATTATAATTTATTTATTGCCCTCAAAAACTAAAACAGTGTGATTTCTTAAATAATTATTTAATTTAACCAGTTTACTACTGGATATATATAAGAATTCATTTACATACAATTAGGTTGTTTTAGTTATCGTTATATTTTTTAAATGGATATAACTTAGAATAATATAAAGTAGGCCTACTTTCAAAAATCGTAATTATAACCAATCTAAATAATTGTATTGTTTTTATTTAATAAACCTACATTTATCAAAAAATACGCTTAAGTAATTTAAGCTATGTTGGAAAACATTATCATAGTCTAAACTGTGTTTTTTTAGGTAAATAAACATACAAATAAAAATACAACATCACAACACTTGAGACGGACGGTGGTGGGATAGTGACTGGACTAATCCGGTAAAAGTCACTGGTATGTGGTTGTCACTGTCACCATTGTCATTGGTATTCAAATGTCACTGGTTTGACCATCCCTAGTATACTGTAATAATAAGGATATTGATATACAACTATAACCCACGGAATCTACGTTGAATGTACGTGTATACTGTAATAATAAAGATATCAATATACAACTATAACACACAGAATCTACGTTGAATGTACGCTTATACTGTAATAATAAGGATATCAATATACAACTATAACACACAGAATCTACGTTGAATGTACGCTTCTACTCTAATAGTAATTCTTACTATCATTTTTGAATTGCAAAAATCAATAGATGATTGTTATTATTTTATTGCAGTATTACAGTTACACAAACCCATACGATTGAAACTAAAAGTCAATAATTAGAATATAACTTATAAATTTTCCTAAACTTTAGCTTCATCACATATAAATTGAAAATCATGCTATTTTAAAATTGTTTCAGATACAACCAGAGGAGTTTTTTTTAAATTTTTTATAACACTAGACTCATAAAGTTTGTGCCTGAAACAAAACAAGTCATATTACTAGTAAAAGTAAAAGTCACTGTAAAAATAATAAGTACGTTAAAAGTTAACTCTTGTTAGCTGAACAATGAAAATTTATTCCTTTTGAGCTTACTAGCACTAAGATTGTCCCTTTTTAAAAGATGTTGGCCCATTTAGCTCATTTATATTAATTTTCACTTGGAGAAGTAAAATGAATGTTTGAAAAGACAAGTACAATTTTACATTATTTGTAGTAAACTGGTGTATTAAAAGATAACAGCTACTTCAATTGTCCTTCAGGGGAACACTGTGAAGAGTTGAAGTGCATGTGTCCACCCCTCCAGGTGTGTGTCCCTCAGAGGGTAGGCTTCACGTGCATGCCACCTTGCTCGGCCAACCAGACATGCCCGGCAGCCATGACGTCACCAATCACGTGGTCTGACCTAGCTACAACAGTGCTGACTGTTACTGCTGTCACACTCACTATCTTAGGCATCATCCTCTACAGGTTAGTGTACACCTTACTGAACACTGACTCATCGTCCGCTCAATGGTTGTCATCGACTTGGCCACTACTAGAACAGTCTGGGGTGAAGGGTATAACTGAAATCAGGATGTTGTGTAGGAGGGAAACTTGAGTATCAGGCTGGTCAAACAGCTGAATATCGGACCAACGCCATGTAGTTTGAATACTTAAAAGTGTAGGTTCCTTAGATTCTCGGATATTTATTATGATATTAATAAATGGCTCTTTCTAAGGAACATTTGACCTTGGTTAGTAAAAGTGACTACACTTGTTCATCCACACTCTTAAGATTCTTTGCTCCTCTTATTCGACCATATCTCTACAATGAGTGTATTAATGATCTATAGATAATAATAATAATGATGATGAATAGTTAAATAATAATACCAATTAATAAACCCGGCTTCTTAAGAAATGTATATATATTCTATATGAAAATGTAAGGAATATACATTTTACATCTCATCGTATTTATCTAATCATTACTATTCAGATAAGTGATGCCGACATAGTTTGTGAGTATTATAAGGCAAATATCAATGATTACTTGAGAGTAGGTACAGTTTACGATAGTTTGTATTCTATTTATCGTTAGAAAAGTTTAACAGTTTCTTTTGTACAATTGATGTGTCGTGTTTACTAAACTTTTGGGGGATAATAATTTTTATTGTCTCTAGTCTTTTACACGGGAAGGGTGTAATTTAAGGAGAAGCATCCCCTCTACTACTTTTTGTTTTCATTGGGAAGTTGGGTGGTCTTCTATGAGGTCTCAAGGTTCCTCAACGAGTACGTTTGATAAAGAGATTAACACAAACATTCTTCCTTGACTCACCTCCGTTGAGTATATAGGTTGACCTGAGTCAATCCTTTCCACTGTCTGATGTGTTGTGTATGTATTCTGTTTGGGTGGATTCAAACAAATGTATTTCTTACTCCTACGACTAGAATACGTAGTAAATTCTCAAACAGAGTGCCTCCGTTAGTTCCTTTGATTTTACAAATGAACACAGCTTTATGTCTGTACTCACTAAAAATGGATGTACAGACATAAAGCTGTCTGTACTAATCGTCAGTACTATTATACTCCAATATTGATGATATGTAGTATAATAGTACTGAGATTGTGTCGGCGTATTGTTATATTATACACTCGTACACTTGGAACGGCCGTAGCTAAAGGTCTAAGGTTGTGGCTTACCACCATGAAACAACCATTAACTGAAATGTTGAAAGTTTTATAGGCATGGAACGATTTTATGGCTATTTTATGGCTACTATTAGACCAACATTTTATCATTTATACTAAAATCATTTAATAGCTGTTTCATCTTAAAAACCTTTTATATAATTATTTGTAAACACTAGTTTTTTAATGATTTGTAACGATCAGGTGTTTTACTAAAAATAAACTTTATTGAAATATTTAGCTTTAAAAAGTTAAAATCTCACACATTTGAAAAGATTATTGTACAACAGTTACATTTACGTGGTATGAACACTACAAAAATGAACAATCATACAAATGTTTATGATTTTATTTAAAATAACTTGAGAGATATTAATAATTTTGTAAAATTACAGACAGACAGATGGACGGATAATAGTGCGAGATAAAATGATTTGTACACGTTGACATTTTTTGTTCGTTTTAACCCAAGGAATGACCTCCAAAAACTTTGCTGGCTACGTAAGGGACATCCTTCTATTAAGTTTTATATTTCCATTGCTACTAATAATTATAAATAGAAACTGTCAACAGACAAATAAAAAAACTATACTTTATAGCAAAACTAATTATTGTTGTAGGAGACATCATAACAACACAAATAATGAAGAAAAATATGGGAGTTGGGGAAAACACAACTCCTATCTCAAAAAGAAGGCAAAGCTGAGTAACCTAGATGCCTCTAAGGTAAAATGCACTTGTTATAGTACAATTTTAGACATATTGGATTTACGTTTACCTAATAATTGTAAATTAAAAATGTTTCTTAGCATATTGTTATTTTATTTATATATAATAAAACATTAAGAAACAAAACAAAGTAAAAATTATGAAGTAAAATGGATAATTATTCAAGAAAATATAGTTAATTGGAACGCTATAAAATATGTTCATCATAAATAACGTACAGTAATAAAAAATTTGGACGTAAATGTCCAAAAATTAAAGAGAATTTTAGACATTTATGATGTATTTACAATTATTACCGTACTAAATATTAAACAGCACTAAAGTAAATAATGATGAAATATATTTATACGTCTATAAATACATAGTATTGTGTCTTTTAGTAAAAAAAACGCCCTTTTAAATTTTTTTGATAAATGAATATTTTAATTTGTAATTGTGAGTAATAATGCCTAAAAATAATAAAATTTTCAAAAGTAAAAAAAAGTTTAAACAGTACAGTTTAGATTCATTTTTATAAGTGATTAATTATTATTTTTATTTGGACAAATATGCAAAGCATGCCTTACTGTACCAAGGAAAATTACCTTGGAGTTTATCTTATTTAGTAACATTTTTCTAAAATTCTTCTCTGTCTAATTTTTCAGAAGCCTTCAATTTTTACTGGAAGCCCAAACAACGGGTCACTAAGTCGTAACAACCTTGAGGGAGTGGTTGTTACTGGAGGGGAAGGGGAAACCATCCCTCTGGACTACCTGAGGAATATCAACCCTCTAACGGCAAAGCTAGAGAATGGTATGCATTCCATATCCTAAACATTTACACAGTTCTAAAGATAAAGGTACAGAATTTCTTATTTTACCAGGTAAAGTTAAAGTTAAGGAACACTCTATAACAGTTATCCTATTGGCCAGCGGTTTAATTGTAGCATCCAAACCAACACCATTGAACCGGCATCCCAAGGACGGATTTTCTCAGACCCCAATTCCAGATTTTACCCATCCAAGGAACTCCACGCTCGATGTTTTATATCTACGTTGTCTTGGGACAATGTTGGACCCCTCTGGTCAAGGCCACTATCAAATATTTCTTTGAGCTTAAATGAGTATATGTAAATAAATATTCTTTGAACCTTTGTGAAACATTTTGACACCAAACCCAACAGATATTAAAAGTCAAAAGTCTTGCTCAAATAAACTATAGGTAAACACAGTAGTACAAATAAAATATTTACCAAACACTCTTGTCGTTTAAAAAAATTATAAAAAAAGTGTGGAAGTGTACAATATATCATTTCCTTTACTAATATAATAAAAAATGGTTGAAATTAAAAACATTAGACAACACTACTTAAATACAATATTAGTAAAAAAGGACAAAATTATGCTAATTTAAATTAAAAAACTATGTTTGTTAACCTCTGGCAAAATAAATGTTTACATTTTGTGATATGTATTTTATGATATGGTAAATATCGGTTACTGTAATGAATTCCCTAAAGCTTTTATGATCTTTTCATTAACTCTTACGCATGCATTGTTTGTCTTTAAACTTGTCCTTAACTGTAGCTTAGAGATTTTTATAGATGATTTATACTTTTTTTAGCGTGAGAGGTAAATATACGCTAAGGTATATTTTATAATATTTATTCGCTAAGAAAATATTCCAAGATGCTGGTACTATAGTAATATGCATGTAGAATTGTAGATGTAGTAGAGAGAGGCATACGTTTTTTGATCCGTCGATTAAACATATTCTTTTATATTTTATTAAGATTAATCTTATGACGTTTGTACATGTATATCCCTATTACAAAATATATTTTGCAACGTATCTAAAACATTAAAGAAAACTAAGAGGCATGTCTTAGTTCTCAGTCTTCTTCATATTAATTGATTTAACACATTTTATTCTTCCAGATATAATCCAGGGACACACGTCAGCACCAGACCTGGCAATATGCCATGCATCAGATTCTTTTATACAAGGTAATGCTATAAACTAACTTTTATAAATATTCTTTTGAGACATTAATGTTTAATTATTGCGTTTTACCTAAGGCATTTTGTAATTTTTTTTCGTATGACGAAGGAATAAGTTCAATCGATTAAAGTGAAGTAATTACATTCATATAGTTCATTATGTAGATTTAGAGCTATACAAAAAGTATTTTATTTTCACCTATTTAATGGTATTCTATAAGTAAATAAACATAAATGAAAATTGTATGGACTTCCATTAAGTTAAATTTTAATAATTAAATTAAATAAATACTTTGAAAAGACACAAATATTTACAGTGGAATATAATATACTAATTTCCAACGGCTTTACCATTATATTTAGGAACCATACTAAGCTCGACATGTAATATTTAACTGTCACGGTTGCTACAATAAAATATACATATCTTTCTAAATATACCTTAAATTCCTTGAAAATTATAACAGTTTTATATTTAATTGCAAAAATGTTAATGTTTTCGTTGCATATTCTGGATTAGTAGATATTGCAGGTATAAATGATTCAAGTCACGTAAAAGTACTATATTTTCATTAGCAAACATGTTTATTTGCCTTTTTTTTATTTTAAATGCTATTGCTATTTTTTTATATTAACTATTTTTCATCACATGGACAACCTCAGACAAAACGGGATGATATAAGGAGTGAGAATAGTAGTATTAAATAAAAAATCTCTCACCCAACTTACCACTTACAGAGGTAATGTCTCTCCCACCTACACACAAGTAGATAGGTAATGACGCTCCCACCCTCCCATAAATGTACAACAGTAATGAACTCACCCCCCACGCATACACTTGAAGCTATAATAAGCCTCCCACCATGAATTCATGTAGATCAGTATTATAGCCTTGTAGTAATTTAATGTATTGTAGCCTTACAGTAATCATGTAGATTACTATAGCCAAATACTAGATAGAATATTACCCTAAACTAAACATATTTGACAGCAGTACAAGCGAAAATCACCTATTTATTCACTATATTTGATTTTTTCCTTTCCATTTTCTTTTATAACCTTTTAATTGTTTCCTTTAATGTTCCAGAAGATCCAGCTCGTGATTTAGCAGTGTTAGACGAGCAGCTATCCCAGACAGTGGTGCAGTACGGGTTTCCACCTCCAGGAGGAGCTTCTGTCCTCTCCCGTGAAATTGAAAGTCCACATCCCACTTCATAGCACGTTCTTACCTTAGTACCGAATGGAATCTGAGCTAGACCGAGCTCAATAACTAAGAGTGTGATATGTGAATCTGTGATGTGATAAAAAATTTATAAAATATTTTGACGAGGGTTAAGTTTTAGCTAGGATTTTGTTAAAATTACGAACAAAATATTCACGTCTACTAACAGTTAGTAATAATATTTGACTTTATGTATAGTTTAGTTTATTTAAGTAACTTTTTTGTCACTAAAAAGAATAGTAAACATATTCATGCTAAATGCCAAAACTGTTGAATATCAAAAGTGTCTGGATTATTTTAGAATGTAATTGATCAAAAAATAAAATTCGAAACTTGTATTACATATTATAGTAAATATAATATTATAGTAACTATAATTGTATTACATATTATAGTTACTATAGGCCTAATATGTAATAAAAGTTTCGAATTTTATTTTAACAGACTAATTAAATTCTAAAATAATCCATACAGTTTTGATATTCGAAAGATTCCACAATTTAACATGCCTATGTTTACTATTCTTTTTAGTGACAAAAATGTTACTTAAATGAACTAAACTATCAATAAAGTCAAATATTCAGTTTTATTTTTAAAAATTAATCAAAAATTTACGTTCGTAAAATTGTTATTTAAAATTAATTTATACTCGTATAATGTTAGGTGAACATACTTATATTTATATTGTTAAAAATTCTATGAATTTTCTAAATTTATGATAATAAAAGAATGGATAAAATGATTATACTTCAAATGCAGTATGCAATGGTTATAAAGTAATATGTGAATTATATATAAACAGTTTCTTTTATAACTTAAAAACAGTTATGTGGACTTTGATATCCAGAAGAAAAGGGGAAGACTGACACCTAAGGCAAACAGCTCAATTTACTAAATTAGGATCACTCTGTAAATATTTTTATACGTTTTAACACAAATTATGTAATGTGCAAATAAAATATTTTCCTGTTTGTTAATATTTCAATTATTACCTTTTATTTGATTCCTTCTAAGAACAACCATAGATTGCTATACTCACAGATAGAGTAATAATTAATTGAATGTTAAATTTTGTGCCTAAAATATCAGCAGTTTGGAAGACTAGAATGGAGTGCTAGCGTAATCCCAAATAATTGTAATGCAGTTTAAATCAGATGCAGTGGCATACAGCACTAACTAAATTATTTGCATACATATTCATAATAAATGAGATATTTAATTGTAAGTAATAATACATTTTTCAAGAGTATAAATTACTTGAAAATTTATAAACTTATGTCTTTTAAAATATTTTTCTGTTAAACATTTTTGGAACCATTGTTTATTTAGGGAAATATTATTTTACTAACTTTAAGTCATAACTTTTTTATTATAAACTGTGAAGTATATTTCCTTTCCTTTTTCAGTGAAAAACTATAATATTTATCTGTAATAGAGTTCGGTTATACCTAACAAAATAAATTTTAAATACGAGACCATAGACAAACAAAAATCCAAATATGTTTATTATCTCCATAATACGATTATATATAAATCTAAAATTGAAAAATTACTAAAAAGAACAACGCTTTAAGACCTATATACATATACATAATCTTAAATAAAAAATTTATGTGATATTTTATAAAAATGTATTTATTTAAACATACAAATAATGACCATTATTGCATAAAATATTTCCAATGCATAATATTTAAAAAATGTTAAATAAAATCATTTCAAAATATTTCATTTAAGAGATAACAAATTTCTTTTATTATGAGATCCAGTTTTAGAAATATAATAAAACAACATACTTAATCCTTTTTTTTAATATCAGGGAACCATTTTCAAACTATGAGAAAATATAATCTCTTATTATGAAGCATTTTAAAAATTATACATTTTCCTTAAAACTATGAAAATATTTAAGATATTTCAATTCAGTAATTGTGTTAAAATATTATCAATTGAGCCTGCAAGAACTTACTATTATTTATTTAGCAAAGGTATAATATTTATAAACATAAACAAGTTTATACATATGTACAAAATATCGTCATAATATACGCGGTAATATTTTCACCATGTGCTAGGTTTTTAAGTCTTTTAGGGCAATATATCAAATCTCCCACCGAGGAGGGTGGTCTGGAGTTTCTCCAGTGTAAAGAAATGCTTGGTCGTACTATAATAAGATCACTAAACCTTTCCGTGAATGAAAGGGTTGCGACTTTTAAAATAATTTCTGTATGTTTTCGTTAAGTGCAGGTCATAAAATATATCTGAACATAAAACCTTTTCTCCATTTTCGGTAACAAATTGCTGCTTCCGCTTCGTGAAACGACTTCCTGTGTAATGAATGTTTTCCATACGAATTCCAGGCTAATGGAAAAGAGACTTTTTTTGTTTTATTTTCCGATGCAACTTCTGAAATCACACATTGTTTCATAGAACTACTATAATTGTATCAAATAATTAGTGAATAACGTAATTTTGTTCGTGTGGTTTTAAAAGTCTTTTAGACCTAATTGTTGATCCATGGAATTCATAATAATAATTAAATAAAAATAAAAAACAAAACTGGCCATACTTCCGTTATCAAACAGACGAAACAAAGTTTTAGGCATAAAAGAAGAGTGCACAAAAACGTATTAAAAAACATTACTAGAGGACTTTGATAAAACACGAATCTCATACATAATTATAAATAAAGTATGTAGGCCAACGGATGATATCATGTAACTAGCTTGGGTACATGATTATCTATCAACTTCCTCCCCCTACCTTTCTTTGTTCTTGGGAAAAAGTTAAGGAAGTGCTAGAGTTAATTGAAGATAAATACTTATTTTTATTTGTTTCCATTCTTAAATTCAATTTGCTTTTAAAAAAGACTCGTACTTCTTAAATAAAATGATTCATAATTTTTATCCATGAATGAATGTAGGTAAACTATTTTTTCCCAAGATATATGACTCTTTTTTAATATATAAAAATCCTTTTAAAAATGTTTTACTAATAAGCATCAAATATACATTTTAATGTTTTTTCTGAACAATTATTATTTACAATTTAAAATATTATTTATGTTTTAGCCTGAACAATACTCAACAATTAAGGAGTAATTTAAGCTGCAAGTATAAATGTTTATCTTTTAATCTTTAAATATTTCAACTACAAGAGCTTGAATAAGAACTTAAAAGAGTTATATAAGTTCTTATATATAAAGATATAAAATATATAAATTATAAAATACGTATTTATGTTTCATTTTCAGATGGTAATAAACTTTTGTGTCAACCTCAAAAAAATTGATTTACGATTGTCTGATTGGATCATGTTTTTAAAAGCAAATAGTATAAATGTTTATTTACAACTGATGGGCAGCATATATTATGCTACATCAATTAATTACATGGACCAGCAAACATGGTCCAGTGGGGGCACAAATAAGATTATTTAAAGTCAAGTACCATGCCGTTTTCCTGCTCATTTAGCTGCATATTATAACATAGGTTTCTATTTTGTTTCAATATTTTAAAATATAAGCACAGTCCTTATATATATAACTCGCTTAAAATATACCAAATTACAGCATAATTAAATTTCATATAGAATTTTTACCAACACTACTTACAGTTAAGTTAAATTCAATCTTTGATTGTGTAGTTTTAAAAAATATATTTAAAAAAATCCAAACAACAAAAATTACCATGTTGAAAGTTTAGATGGAAAAGAACTATGTTTATGATAACAATTGATAGCCGACTTATCATAGCATATCTGAACAAAATATATTAATTTAATTCAAATATTAAAGTTGTACATTAAAGTTCGTCTTGCTATGTACACTTGTCAATGAGGACCAATGTGGAACTATCATGAAACTACACTACAAAAATGTGCATAGTGGAAACAAATTATGGAAACGCTTTCACAGCAACGTTATTTTTTGTATAGATAATTTGATAATTTAATTTTTTAAATAATTGTGTTCCTAAAGTATAATTTTTGATCAGAATAATTTACTTGAAACCGTTAAATAGCGGATAAATAACATTGTTCAAATTAGTTATTTTGAAATTCAAATGACCGCTACTCTGGAAAGGATAGATCTTTCGATTGCAATTAATGCATCTTCAATCGATTTTTCATTTGATACCAAACTCGACCTAGGCTTACGTTGAAGATTTTCGTTCAACTCCTCGTGTCCATCCCCTGAAAAAATTAAGCGTCAAAAAGTATGTTCTTTGTAATCATGGCCATCTATTGATAAGATTTAGCTTTTATAAGTGAGGTCATTCAAACGTTGTGAAAGTATTTTCATAGTTCCATCCTATTATATGCATCATTAAAAATGTAATAAACGTATTAATAATAACAATACATGATAATTAAATACCACTCTATAACTATTTTTAGAATAAGAGTATTTCTTACAAATAATAGAATTTCTTGTCACGTTTAAATAATATGTATTAATTTGAGAATTTTAAAGATTCAGTGGAAATCAGGAAAAACAGTAAAAAAAAAAAATAATTAAACTAATAAAAAAAAACATAATAGGAATCAGATAATACTGATAAAATGCTGTAATTTACAAACTAATACTAATTCGACATATTGATATCGTGAAACTTCAATTATGCTTGTTTGGTATTTTATTTAGAATGTATTGTTTTTAATTGATTTAAAAACCGATAAGTTCTAAGCTAAGACCATTTAATACCTACGTGGCGTCCACTTAATGGTTGCTATTAACATGAACAGTAGTAGAGAATTCAGGGGTGTCCATTTTGGGTGGTAGTAAAGATTTAGATGTTGTGTAGGGTATTGAGTGACAGGCTTGTCAGTTGAAAATTAACCAACAACGTTATGGGATTGGATTTCTATTCAACTTACTTGTCTAAGGTTTATTTATTTATTAGTAAGGTTAATAACCACTCATCTTTTATCATAGTACATGATGATACTAACTAACACGTAGTAAATGTTAAGGAGATTGTAGGGATATGTTCTATGCTCAGTCTTCCTAATACTAACATGGCGATTGTTGCTATCAATAAGGAGCACTAGACGAAGTATTTGTCGTCCATTACGGGTGGTAGTAAAGCTTCAGATTTCGTTTTGGGAGGAGAACTGAGTGTCAGAATTGTCAGTCAGCTAAACATCAGACTAATATTACGTGGTTCGGATTCTATTTAAAGTGGTAGGTCCCTTAGTTGCCCTAGCTATTAATAAGTAGCTCTTTCTGAGGAACAGTCAACCGTAGTTAGTAACAATGACTACAATCGTTCATCTACACTCGTCATACTCATTCACTCCTCATGTTAACTCATATCCATAAGATCGGCTATTATGAATGATGAATGAGTTAATGAATGTTAGTTAGTATACACTATTTTTAGTGTGAGTCAGTTTTAACTATTAACTTATTTAAATCTAAGAATAAAATTGATTCTTAGTTATTTGTGTCAACACCATAAGTTTTGAGAAAATAGTAAACACAGTTAATTTATTGTTACCATGAACACATTTCTCTTTAATTTTAGTGTTTGATTAGAAAGTTAAATTTAAATGCTTATGAACAACATAATTTTCTGATAAGAACGTGAAAAGTTGGAGGCTGAAATCAAATTGACGGAACGAGGAACAGTTACAAAGTAACTGCTACTTTATCTGACAATAAGTCCTCGTGTGAATTCAAGCAATACTTTACCAGGTCTCGTATATCTCCGGATTGTTTTTCACTAAATTTGCCTTCCTCGACAGATTGAACAATTTCGGAACTCAAACGACGTAGGCTAAACTCGTACGCCATTGCGGTGTCCTTTACGAGTAAAATATACACATATACAAATACGTTTCTTTCGTTTTGTTTGACATCATGATCTGACAAAAATAAAATTAATCGTAATTTTTATATTTATATTGTTGAAATTTTTCATACGTATATTTATTTTTTATAGTTTTTTTCTGTATGAATGGTAAGAAAAGTTTATATTTTGAATTATTTAAATGTAATATGTATTTACTTGCGAAATATGAGCAAAACATGGTACAGTTAGATAAAATATTCTATTTATATTTTGAAAAGTTAATGTTCGTAAATACTTTGTATTTCTGTAGTTTTTCCAGATATGTTATTTGTTATGTGTAACAGCTGATCTTTGTTTTGATGTTGATTATTATAAAAAAGTAAATAGAATGTTTTGAATTAATTATGTTTGTGCTTTTTAATACTTATAAGTAGAAATATTTCCAAGAATGCTATTTATTAAAAAATCTGACTGATTTACAGTAAATATGTTTTTTAAATTCATTGCTAATTTGTAAATGCAAAATTTAAAAGAAACGGAAAACAATTAGCTATAGCTAATTAAATTATACAGGTTTGTCATTGTGCTCATTAAACAGTTGGCTATATACAGTAAATATACGCTGATGAATAGAATATTCTGGAAAACTTTAAATTAAATAAGATTAATGAAGAAATGGTACTTATAAATATATATGGTCTTGATGAATAATTTCACTGGCAATATTAGACTTATTTATTATAAACTTCAGAGAGATTATAATTGATTAGTGAGAATGGAAAATGATGTACAGTATAGCATAAATTCTGTGTTAAAATTTAATTGTAATTACATGACAGTAAAATGTTATATTGAAATAGTTACCAGAATTAATCCATGATTATTTTTCTGTTAATATATTATAAAAGGTTTTGAAAAAAATATACATATATTGCTTGATTTTGTGTAACAGTAGATTGTAAATGAAATGCGTGGTTAAAATGTGGTTGTGTTCCATATGAGGAGGTCAGAGTAAGCACTTACGAGTTCCAGAGAGAACGAACTTGTATATCATGGACTTTAATTCTTCTCCCTGGGAACCTATTTGTTTTTGTGGATAGTTTCGTTATATCCAACGCTTTTTTATTTATCCTCGAGGGGGAAACAATCTTTCTTTATAGATCTTCTTTAAAATCTCTATTGTTCGGATTTGATAGTGTAACGAATGGATTTTTCCACATTTTACCAAATTTAAAGTTAAAAAAATTATATTCCTTAGTTTTTTTATGTTTTATATTACAAAAAAATGCAATTTGTTAAGGCTCCTTCTTCAGTACAAACGTAATACTTTTAAAACAATAATGAAGATACATACTAATTTAACTAAAAATATCATAGTCGCTTAATACATGAATTGAAGTTCTGTACCTGTTTGGATTTGGATATTAACTTTGTTGACATAAATACGGTATTTATCGTAGATAAAGTATACAAATAAATAACCTTGTGTAGGTCACTATGTTATCCTTAAATGAAACAGCCAATTATGATATATAAATATCTCTATTTACCCTTATATAAGGGTAACGTCAATTAATTCAGCCACGTTCCACTGAGAATCATAGATAGTTAACTGCTCCAGTGATCAAGTATTCCAGTGTTAACTTTGAATAACTTCCCTTGATATGTACAGTAGAGTATTGCTTTTGTATAACTACTCTTAAAAATATACTCGTAACTATATAGTGCAAGTACATTAATATATATATATATATATATATATATATATATATATATATATATATATATATATATCATTAACATTGTACTGTATAGGAAGGTGGGTCGGACAATACCATTGTACGTGTATGGATGGGCGGGTAGAGATTACCATTAGCATGTCTGATAAATATACCTCAATTAAGTGTTTACTTACCTCAAGTAAACACTTAATTGAGTGACATATTAATGACATAATTTAAACACAATTAATGACATAATTTAAATCTAATGTTTTACATAATTTTATTTTTCTTTTACAGTAATAAAACCAGTCTGAAACTGCTTACATCGACATTACTTGTCAAGAATACCTTACACGTACAGTACTAATGACCCACCCGCCCACCCTTACACGTACAGTACTAATGACCCACCCGCCCACCCTTACACGTACAGTACTAATGACCCACCCGCCACCCTTACACGTACAGTGCTAATGACCCACCCGCCCACCCTTACACGTACAGTACTAATGACCCACCCGCCACCCTTACACGTACAGTGCTAATGACCCACCCGCCCACCCTTACACGTACAGTACTAATGACCCACCCGCCACCCTTACACGTACAGTGCTAATGACCCACCCGCCCACCCTTACACGTACAGTACTAATGATATATTAAAATACTGTACGTATATCATTAGTACTGTACGTGTAAGGGTGGGCGGGTGGGTCATTAGCACTGTACGTGTAAGGGTGGAGGGTGGGTCATTAGCACTGTACGTGTAAGGGTGGGCGAGTGGGTCATTATCACCGTACGTGTATGGGTGGGCGGGTGGGTTATGCAACCGATTTCACTGGTGTGGAATTTTTCCGTTCAAGAATGTCATTGAGAAGGATTCGATTAACCCACCTACCCACCCCTACACGTACAGTGTTACTGACCCACCCACCCACCCTTACACGTACAGTACTAATGACCCACCCGCCCACCCTTACACGTACAGTACTAATGACCCACCCGCCCACCCTTACACGTACAGTACTAATGACCCACCCGCCACCCTTACACGTACAGTGCTAATGACCCACCCGCCCACCCTTACACGTACAGTACTAATATATATTAAAAAAATATATATATGGAAATTTTAATTATGATTAAGTTTCATAAGATTAAAGGTAAAACGAATATTTAATATTTACATCAAATCACATCTTAAATTTAGTAAAATGTATTGTCATTTTGAAAAAAAAACTCTATAGTATGTACATTTAGTGAATAATATATTCGACTTTAGGGGTGCAGTGCTGTAATCAAGCTCCTTGGGAACAAAGTTTTGTGAAATTACAGGTGATACGTTCCATGCTCGGACCTTATAATACTGACATGGCTACCGATTTGGACACTACTAGAGAGGTCTTGGGTGTTCATGTTGGGTGGTAGTCAGGGTCTTAATGTTGGTTAGGGATGATAATTGAGTATCAGACTTATTTTAACTGGAAATCAGATCAGTTCTAGATGGTTGGGATTCCTAGTAAAGCTGTAGGTTCCTTTGTTGCATATGCTATTTGGGTGATAAAATGTTTACTCTTTTTTTAGAGCAGTTAACATTTGTAAAATGACTACAAGGGTGAACCACATTCATGTTATCATCCATATTCACCTCTAAGTACGCACAAGTCTGTTGCCGCATCTCATATCTGGATAATAATTATATTAATGTAAAACGTTGTTAAAACAGGTTCTATGTATGTAGACATTTACAACTCCAAACTAGTACAAACAACTGCAAGTGCTAAAGTAGATATAATTATAATATAAAAGTAGAACATTAAAATATAATTTGTAAATATTGCGTCCCTACGTTAAAATTGTATTGCTCACTTACAAAATATGGTAAATTATTTAAACTTAGGAACCTCACTGGTATTCAGACGAGCATTTACCAAAGCAAGGACAGTTAAAATGGCATTAGTTTAAAAATTCTCATAATCTCTATTACAAATTTTATTAGCAGTATTTATGCTACAAAAACAATCCAGTTTTCAAAGGCTCCTTTTTCAGTACAAACGTAATACTTTTAAAACAATAATGAAGATACATACTAATTTAACTAAAAATACCATAATCTATATTTCTCCTACAGGGTTGCCAAAGTCATAAATCACCAAAAAATAATTTAAAACATTTGTATTCAAACTGGATTAATATAACTGTTGTAACAAATGCTTAATTTGAAAAATAATAAAAAATAAGTTTAAGCAAGTAAATTTAAAAATATAAATTGTTTTAATGTTAATAATTAATTCATGATAATTATACAAATGAACAAATAAACATTTTCATCGTCTCTCCGATCTTATCCAAAGGGAACTATACACATTTGCTTTCATACATGACAAAATTGTATTCCTTCATAAAAGATAAACTTTTTACAGTTACTAGATTGAAAACTTTTTATTGTGATATTTTTCTTGCATTGATAATCCTACCAATCTATATCACAATACCAGAATTAATAAAATTCTCATATTTTCGAAGCTAACAACGTCATGCATCAGATATAAAAAATTACAAAATTCTTTGGCAGTATGTCATCGTACTTGTTAACGTGACTCAAATTTAAGGTGATAAAGACAGTACATGTTCTTTTCAAATGGACTTAGCTGGACTATTCCTATAATCACTACAATACAGTGCTTAAAATTATTCAAATAAAATTGACAATAGTCAAGCTATCTAATATAAAGCCACGTATCAAAAAAAATAAAAAAAAAAAGTCTTAAAGACTCTATATATTATTGAATAAGTTTAATAGTTTTGAGCAAGTTCAAATATACAATTACGACGTTATAAATAGTGGAGCTTTCATTTTACACGTGAGAACTATAAATCTTGATGTTGATAAAAAATAAAATCAAGCTGATTTGTGGTCAAATTTCCAACCAGCATACGTACATTTTGTAGTGTAACGTATTTAGAATTTAGTAATACCAATATTTACGTTATACTAAGAAGTTTATAATAAATTAATACTTCAACGAATAGCACGTATTATTTATTTTATATAATTGTTTGAATATAATTAAAGTTAACTTTAATTGGCAAAAGAAAATTATGTTTGGAATGAAAACTGATTGTCAGAATACTAACAGTAGTGTATAAGTTATCGGAATTGAGCAGAGAAGCGCCATATCTAAGCTCGGTCAGCTAATATTCAGTCAGAAACTAAACATTTTTTACATGGATTTAAATCCCAATTTGAAAACATAAATCCTTGAAAATGATTTGGGTTTTACCAAATCATAACGTCGTGATTGGTATTTTTCACGTAATGATGGCTAATGTCCAACAACCTTTGTCTTCCTCATATTACACTCCATCATTAACAAATTTCAAAAACAAAGTGGACAACATTATTATTATACTTAAGGAAAAAGGTTTATTTAATAATAATATATTTTTAACATTCACTTAAAAACATATATTTTTCTAAAGTGAGGGTAATATTGAAAATATAACCATTGAAAAGGAGATATTTTTTGAATTAGCTCATACCTGATGGAGAAGGACACAATTGTCCACCAACTGACAAGATTAATGGGTTTTTAGACAACAATATCATCACCACTGGGTAACAAATGGGATTCTCGAATAGTTTATTATTAGTTTAGAGTTTCTTTATCTTCTATATATGTAATTTTTTAACCGGGTATTTAAGAATATTCCGTGATATACTTTCACATTTAGCACTTGCAAGAAAACAGGCTCCAAGGGTTCCGAGGGTGTATTTTTCTAGCTCTTATCTCTTAACCAATTATCATAATATATAATATAGTACTACCAGTTATAATCTAAATATTCTCATTTATTGTTAAATTAAGATCCATGTACATCCCTGAAAGTCCGTTATAAAGATAGTAAGGACACAAGAGACATGAAACAGTATTAAATATTCGGAGTGGTTTATATTTTAAAGAGGAAAAACAGTTTAAGTTTCATGAAATTCTCAAAACAAGACATTTAGAAGTGTTCAATATCTCGTTCTGGTTCTTTATTGAAGATTTAATTTAATTATTGTTTCATGAATTATCAGTATATTATAAATTAAAATTTATCTGTCTGTATCCGGAAATGATCAATTTTATTATTAACAGGAACAAAACATATCATATATATAGTATTGAACTCTCTGATACCTTATACATTTATGTAAACTTGTAAGTAAATGTGTAACACAGTAGTTATCGCACTGAATATATATGTTGCTCTCTTCGTTAGTCAAATATTGCACCAAACTACAAAAATAGAAACAATGCTACGAAATGATTCAAACAAATTTATATTTCAACAAACTTTCATCAAAATATAATAGATAGATAGATATTTCATCAAAATAGAAACATTTATAGTACAGTTGTTGGTGGACTATGTGAAATATACAGGGAGTCTCAATAAAATGTAAAGACACTTTGATTGAATGTATCTGAATCAACACAAAGCATAGAGTTTTGAAAGTAAAATCAGCTGATAGCTTAAAACAGCTGTTTTCTAACAGTAAATGTTATGTAATTGATTGTTTTTGTCATCTTTATCTTCTGAGATAAAGATGGCCGAAGTGCAGCTGTCTTTTGAACAACGTAACTGTCAATGTTTAAACGTTGTTGGAAGATCGAAAATCCTCTAGAGGTTCAAAGGCGATTGAAAATGGAGTTTGGAACACAACCTCTGACAGAATGAACGATTTCAAGGATCCGAGACAAGTTTTAAACGTAAGGCACATTGATGAATGTACAGAAGAAATTGTGTGGTCGGAAGAAAACCTCTACAAGGAGTAGGATAATAGGATACCTTGATAACACTTTTCCACAGTGATGGATAGGGTAAAGAGGAAGTGGTTCAAAGTACCCAGAACGATCGCCGTACTTAATACCCCACAGAGCTTTGATATATGGCGTACAGAAAAATTCAAAGACAGTAGGACGTTTGAGACAGGAAATTACAAACGCTTTTAATGGTATGTATTTAGATTTAATCAGTCAATTATCATGAATTATCATATATTAAATATATACTATATATATATATATATATATATATATATATATATATATATACACAACATTTTACTTTTATGATTGAAATATAATTAATTTAAATTACAATTATGTAATCGAAATATTGATAGTACAATAATTATTACACAGATAGTATTATTTTTAATCGTTTCATACTTAGAAAAACACACACAACCTTGAGTTAGGTTGTCCATCTTATAGCCATAGGTGACAGGATAAAAAACTTAAGATTAATATTAGAGTAAAACATATGAACAGAATTTAATTGCAATCATGATTGGGCAAAATTAGATCATTTAGATAACTAAGCCTAACTTTTTGCCATTGTAATGAACTCCCCTTCTTTAACTAGACCATGCATTTCCAGTTATGTTTCCAATTTTTTCTAATCTACAATTACATTTAAAATTAGATATTAATAGTAGCCATAGTAGTAATAGTAAGCTAGTTTTCCCGCATAAAGTATTACCCACCGCTACAAATTTGGATTTTAGGTCGACATATATTGCATAATCATATTTATTTATTTCTCTTTTGCCCCTACTTGGTAATTTCTGTTAATTAAATTACATAGTTTGCTGCCACATCAAGTGTGAAATACATATAGAACACAGAATGTAAGTCTTTAATATATATTCCAGATACTACGTCATTTTATGCTTGTACATTGTTATTACTTCTGTCTGTAACCATTTAGTTCAGTATGTTATGGAAGTGAGTATTTTTAAAATTATTTAATACTACATTTATAATATGATCCTTAACTTAAAAACAAAAAGTAATAGTTTATAAAAACACTAACAGCCAAAACATGTATCGTAGCTGATGATAAACACTAAATGTGCAAGATTTTTCAATGGTCCAGATAAATCCTGTTTATCCCGAGCTGTTCCCTGAGACGACTGTTTCTCAGATCAGCTGACTCGCTATTATCTATTTCACTTCTCTTATCTATTAAAACTAAGTACACAATGTTACATAATTTCAGGTGGAAGCTAACTAATTTTAACTGTCTGAGATTTGATTCATTTTTATACATCACAACATATTCGTAATTAAATATTGGTTGGTAAAACTTCACACTTTAATCATATCCATAGCAAAAAGCTACCAGAAAAGGTAGATGTGGAATAACAAATCATGAGAACTAGTGCTTATTAATAGAATTTCTATGTAATAATTTATTATATGGATAGATCATATTATATTGCAGTTAAAAACTATTCCTTTATAAATACTGAAAAATTGCTATTTAAAAATTGTTGAGAATTGATAAAACATCAACTAAGATAAACCTTTAATAAAAAATAAACGAGAGTTTTTTAAAACTTTGATTGTTTTTCCTTTTTAAACTAAAAATAACTCCGAAAAACTAATCTTTACTATTATACAGATGTACCTGTTGTGTGGACATTACACATTAATTGGAGGAGATATAAGGGATCCTAATTAAAAAAAAGTGTTATCTTTCTCGATCTTTGTAAAGATTACAGACAAAATATGATAAGGTTTGATACATTGCATTTTAGTTTTAAATTTGTTTTATAACTAGTGTTTTTGTATTTATAAAACGTAACTTAATTAACGCAAATATATATGGCAGATATATCAATCTAATAAATTCATCTAAAAATGTCTGTAAAGATACCAATATTGCCGTTTTAATGTAGTTCCATTAGGTTAAATACAGTAGTAGTTTAGAATGATATTTTTTTAATTTTAACCTATATATAGAATTGGGGTTGGTAAAACAAATTTCAGATATCACGGACATTACATTCTCCAAAAAATCAAATAAGTCCTAGTCCCCAAGGAAACATGAGGGCTGTGTAACGTGGACCTTCATTACTCTTTGAGGGGCCCTTGTGTATTCATGAGTCCTCCCAGCTGTAACCATTGCTTTCTGCTATCTCCCCTTTTCAAGTTATTACTATATCATTCTTAAAATATTATTTTATATAGTAATAATGTTTATATTAGTAATATAGCAGTGTCGATATGACATATTTCTTACAGTAATAGTACTAATAGAATATTTATGAGTACATTTTGTAAATTATTTCAAAGTAATTCTTGATGTTACTAAACACTTACATATGATTCAATAGACAGCGCCTTCCGGTTGTGAATGCAATCTGGATACAGCGTTCATTTTGCCTAACCATAGATCAAACGGCACCCTAGTACACTAAATTACAGTTTGGAGTTATGAGGGGAATTTTGTTAAAACCTCCAATCACACAAACCCACTTTTGTTAATTAACTATCACAAGTTAATGAAATCACTCACAACTAGAGTAGTGATTATCCTTGCTCTAACACATACACCGGAACTAGTTATGACCCTCCTACTTATGTCTTCCCTGTAGGTACTACTGTATAAAAATACTACCGTATGAATACGAGGTCACGGGGAAATATACAGTATATTAAATGCGTAAAATAATTTCATCAAAAACATAATATTTACAATGGTAACAAAGCAAAAATCATAAACTACATATGGAACATGGAGTGGAGAATTTATACTCACCCGCTTTTTTCGCGCAGTGTCCAGCCTTAATTGAACCTTACGACACTTAGTTTCTTCCTCTTAAAAAAAACTATTAATCAACTACAGTTATTCCAAATAATAAGGGTTATTAAAGCCTATCTAATTATTCTTCGTCATTTTGAAGCTGTAAGGCAAACACACATTACAATGAATCCAAAAACATTTATTTTCTAAACTAGTTAAATTCATTACGCAATTTAGGTTAGGTAGCCCTTACAACACAAAGACCACAGTAACCACAATATTAGGGGTGTGGGACTTATAGTTACATTCTTATCCCAGCTAAAAAATGGATGTATGCTCATAATTTTTAATTAACTGTTAAAAATTTAAAATAAAGTCAAATAGATAGAAAATGAATAGATGTTTCGATTTTAAAATAAAAAAATGTAATTTAACTAAATTATTTCGGGATACTTTTAAAAAAACAATTATGAGTTACGTTACTATAAGAGACATAAAGTAAATTATAGTATATTTTACAATATTATATATATATATATATATATATTATATATATATAAATTATAGTATATATAGTTTTAGTTTGCTTTGAGTAAAAGTTGAAATAATTTAATAACCTCATGTTACATTAAAATTTCACTAGATAATGATGACCTGTAAAGACTTTAATATGAAAAGAGTATCACGCCTCCAAGGCAACTATTGTATTTAATTCATACTCCATCCTTGTAAAGGTTTACCCTCCATCGATCGATTATCCTTGGGCGGTTGTTTGTGAGAGAAAGAGTTTCTCATAACGCTATTTCAGATTGTTCTTTCATAAAAAGTCTAATATTACTTCATATTTTTGCTGTAACTTTTTAAAATTGCAAGATAACCTTGTACTTACAAAAGTTACTAGATACTCAGAGGAAAACATTAGCTAGTTTATTCATATTTTATTTAAAACTATTTACAAATATATTTATTAAATAATAAAATACGTTCACTTATATTCTCTAAAAATTTAATCAAGACTATTCATTTGACTTATAATATTATTTAATATAAACAAAATAATATGAGATAAGATCGATTTTATACTCTCTTCTTGAAAAATCTCCTGTTAGTTCTAAATAAATTCTTGAACTATCATGGTAAATTATAAATACCAAGTTACATTTATTCAGACACGTATAGAATTTATTTGCTTATAATAGTACGTGAATAATATTTTATTGCGTGCTTTGCTTGATACAAGAATAAATTTTATTGTGAGTTGAGATTTATAAAATTGACACAGTAAAATATAATTTAAAATTAAAATAATTTTCAACCCGTTTCTATAAACTGTTGACAAATCTTTACTGAACTTGTAGTGTCTATATTACAAAAATCAGTATTATACTACAAAATATGCATTTTTGAATCTTTTCTAAAAACAATACTTAAATTGTCTGAATTTAAAAAACATGAAACTAAATAGTTCAATATGAACAAAATTTTTGCTTTTATTAGAGCTATTGCTGATGAAAGATATTATTCTGAACCAAGCGTAATGTTGTGTTTCTAGAGGAAGTTCTACTCCAATGAGTTGTAATGAATAGTCAAGAACTAATAAGGTAAACACTTGCCACGACACGTTTTTCAATATCAACCAAATAAAGCCGAAGTTATAAAGCAAAATTTTGTTTCGTTTTATCATTTTTCCAGCCTCAGAATGATTGGACGATAATTGATTTTTAGCTCTCAGTCATTCCACCCCGATCTCGTGTTCGAGTTGTCTACATATCCATGAACAGTTTTAACTCTTGTTTCAATAATCTTATAGAGAAACAATGTTTACAATAAATCAGGTAAAGTATATATTTTTAATTTTATTTTATTTTTTCTGCCAGTGGCATTTTTAATATTAAAAACATGCGTTGTTCAGAGACAACGGTCGAAACCCCTATGACAAATTTAAGTGGACTTCCTAATATTTGAACTCTTGACCGCAGTGGAAGCAGAAGTGCTAACCACTAGGCTATCAATAGTCCTTTGGTTGGCGTATTATATTATATTTATAATATAATATTTATATTATAATATAACAATTAGATATAACTTTAAAAAATTACAATATTTTTTTAAAATCTAAGATGACCCCTGTATACATATCACGCTTGTCCCTTGTGCATGCATATATTTTTTATTCCCGCTTCCCTCGCACTTCAATTCACTATTGCATCTAGTCCTAAACAATTACTGAACTATGAGATGAAAAGCCTAAAGACGTTTAAGCATGATCTCCAACACAGGGAGTGCTTCGAGCTCAGATTAAATATTAACAGTTGTGAGAAGAGGCCAAAGAAATATAAATTTACCAAACAGGAGAAGCATGAAACATAACAAATCAGCCAAAAGTATAAATAAATAAAATATAGTACAAAATTACCAATTAAACCAGATAAAAAACACAAAATTCTTCAAAGAATTGAGGCAAAAAATGGGCAGAAAGCTACTATGTTGATCCTCAAAACGAAATATGTATTGAAAACTTATACAGACATCGAGGTTATATCGCTGTTATTTGGATCTGTAGGAGAGGAAATAATTATAAAAATATTGTATACCTAAATATTTTCTTAACACCAAATACACAGACGCATGTTAAAATAGAAGAGCGTACAATGAAAAAGTACACTCACTCTGGTATTTATCAGGGAAATAACTGTAAAAACCCCTTTTAGGAACAGAAAAAATATTAAAGTAGGAAAATTAAATGGAATAAATGAGTAACTCTATAAATATTTGGGAAATATCTAATAAATAAATAAACACACACACACACACACACACACACACACACACACACACACACACACACACACACACACACACACACACACACACACACACACACACACACACACACACACACACACACACACACACACACACACACACACACACACACACACACACACACACACACACACACACACACACACACATATGTATATATATATATATATATATATATATATATATATATATATATAGCTGATAAATAAACAAGTATTTGCAGAAACCCGAATTTTAAATACATTTTTAAATAGTATTAGAAAAAACAAGGAAAAGTTACACCAACAATTAATTAATATTATTGAAATGTTTCAGACTTAAAAAAGGACTACAGTTAAAGTAAGATTGAAACTTCCAGAAACTTACATCATATTTTAAGAACAACTTATGTATGGATATGAATTAAAAATACGAGAGGATTTTCTTACAGATATAAAGTCATTGTTGCTGTTTAAAAATCAGAACATATAAGCATTCAAATCATTTCAAAAATAGATAGTTAGTGCTATAGAGATTTTTATTCAGCTTCATTTTGCATACCAAGAGATCCATATTAGTTATACATTAACTAACTTGTTCTTATTATTAGAATAAAGTCATTGACCTAAAATGACTACAGTAAATTATGTCCTTATAAATGTGCACGTAATATTGACATAAAATATTATTATTGCAAAGGAACTAAACCAAGGAAGTCTTAGTTAATTTAATATACTAACTATTGATCGAAGTAAGCCATTTCTAGTTAAGTATAAATTAAAATCAAGAACACAGAGCAATAAACCTTACGGTAAATATATAAGTTAACAAGAAGCAGTGGGCAGCTAAAAGGAACTACATCAAGTGGTTTAGAAGTGGTAATAGTCTCAAATCAGACTGAAAAAACTGATAGTGTTTGAAAACAACATTTTTAGGTATATTTATGGTCTCGGTAACAACAAGGGAATATTGAGGATCGTAGCCAACAAAGAGATAAAAACCCAGATATAATAGCACAGATCAAAAGTAGAAGACTACGATGGGAAGTCCATGTAACATCAAGAGGAGAAGAGGAAACAATGATAAGTATATTTTTAATGATATCATATAGAAACGTAGCGTTACATTGTATTTACAAATTCGATGGTATACCAATAGGAAAGCGACATTTGGTACGGCTACGTGTACGCTGGAAAGACAAAATGTTTGCCAGACACAAGACATGAGAAGAATGGGGATATAATGATGGCTGGATGCAAGAGCGAGTGAGAAGGCTTGAAATTGTTGGTTAGGCCTGTTAGGTTAGGTTAGGCAAGGTAAATGTGACAGCTAAAGCATTATTTATTATTGTAAATCACTTCTAAAATAATTTAGAAACAGAGTTTATTTCACACAGGAATAAAAATTTTGGTTAACATGAAAAAGCAATATAATTGTTTCCATCGTGCTTTCTCCAAATAATTCACCAGTTAACCGTAATGATAAGCAAAGCAATTTTAACAATCATAATATTTTATGTAATCAAAACATTACATAGTATACTTTTCTTTGATTTTGTCTGTGCAAAAGTGAGCAGAAAATAATAGGTAAGATAAATATCAAATATTACCTATTATTTTCTGCTAACTTTTGCACAGACAAAATCAAAGAAAAGTATATTATGTAATGTTTTGATTACATAACATATTATGATTGTTAAAATTGCTTTGCTCATCATTATGGTTGACGATCAGTTGATTTGAAAGGGGTGAAATGTACATCATTCGTTAGACACGCACGCAACTAATTTGCAAAATGAATATACGCTGTTGTAATAAGGGACTAACTCATACATTTTCGGGGTAATTAGAGTGACTTTACATTTATTACTGACAGTACTACATTTTACTTTACATACGTATATTTTTAATGATTTAATCTCGAAATATAGCGTTACATTGTATATGAAAGTGTAGTGGAAAGTTGTTGGGCCGTTGTATCTTTAATGCTGTATTGTAGGTGGGATGTTTACGTTTGTTTGGAATTTCCAAAATTGTTCTTGAACAGTAATATTACAAAGAAATAAATACGATAAAATATATACAAGTAAATACTGTTTTATTTTCGATAAAATTCAAATAATATATAATAATATTCTATTGATTACTATATATGTGGCTTATTTACTGTTGTATTACATTTTAAAATGAATTCAATACTTCTTATGGCCTTAAAATCAGAGTAACATTGCTATTTCTCACATTTAACCTCTTAATTATTAAAAAATTTACGTTTATTTACACGTAAATTCTGAGAACCTTAGATATCTTGTTACGATTACGATGTTACGATGAGATTTATGTAGAAATTGTTTGTACTAATTAATCATAATCTAAAGAAAGCAACAAAATACATAAAAATTAAAATAAATGTATAATCCTATTTTATTCGCTTAATTTAATTCAAACAGCCTGGCCTTATTATATCAAAACCAAATACTTGCATTAAACAGCGATGTATAAGTTAAAATGTATTAAATTATTTTCAGAATTGTTCAAACAGAAATACAGAACAGTTAGACTTTAGTGGAACATATATTGTATTAAACATATATATAGGTATGTATCCTTGCGTCTATGGCTGCAGGGGTATGTGTCGATACAAAAATCTATTTATGTATATATATAAAATCGTCTACAGGCAAAAAGTTTTAAAATATATTTATGACCTATTATACTTATATGTAAAAAACTAAAATGATATAAATATAAAAATAATGTAACTTTCATATAATTTTTATTATGTATTTAAGAATCTCAACAGTATTTGTAATGCGTTTTTTTCATTTTCTAGACGAGGAAAGGTGATTTTAAACTTTAACAATACCATCTCCATGTGTTTTTATTAGGCTTTGACTGAAACTTTCAAAATATTTAGAAAGATACGGTCTTGTTTTTCAGTAATTGTATTAAGAAAGTATTTTATTGAATCTCTTCTTTGGCTTTTATATACTTCATACTTTTATGGTAATTCATATAATTGTTTTAGCGTTGTAGTATTTTATTACATCTTTGTTATTTTACTGCCTGTCTGGTACGATATCCAATCTCCCGTCGTAAGTTCCCTGAGTTTCCCCAGTGACAAGAAATGTGCTTATTGTTACTGTAATAACGTCTTTAAAACCTTCCATGAATGAAAGGGTTGTGACTTGTGATGTAATTTATGTATGCTTAAGTTAAGTGCAGGCCATATACATCTGCATATAAAAGCCTGGTTGTTTATTTTCGTTAACAAATTGCTGCTTCCACTTCGAACATTTAAATAAAAAACTTGTGATTACAATAAAAATATATGAATGCTTTCCAAAAATCGTAACAGAATATGTCAAACCATTTTTTATAATTCTACTGTTTTTCTTTAGTCGAGTAGACTATTAATACTATTAATATTGATTAGTAAATAATGATATTTTTCAAATCACATTTCATCGGTTACATTTTGATTATTTATATTTGAGTTTCAAATGGAAATGGTTTATTTCAACTGATGGTATAACATTTATTAGTGAGATGGAGTACTAAGTTATAATGTTTTACTTTAAATCTCTTGGCAACTATAACAATTTGATTTTAGTTCTATTACATTACAGTTAGTTTTTTGAACATTTATTCATTTAAAAACTGTATTCATTACAGTTCTCATAAATCATTATTAGTCGTTTTTATTTTCAATGATTAAGTAAATTGTAAATACGTAAGTATAATAACATTTATTTATACGAAAATAAACAAAGTTGAAGGGAGATGATAATAAAAAATAAAATTATATATTCAATTAGCTGCTGGATTTAATCTACGAATAAATTGTGGCTACACATGATAAAAGGTTCAAGACTGCTTCATAACTTATTTTAAGTAAAATGTGAGGTAATATTATACATAAAATATTTAAATCCCTACAAAGGGGCCAAACTAAACACTTATGGGTTCCAGAGGGGACGACCTTTTTTATCATAGACTTAAATTCTTCTCCCTGGAAACTCATTTGTTTTCGTGGCTAGTTTCGTTATATCCTACGGCTTTTTATGTACCCTTCAGAAATAAAACCCGGAATTTTCCGTCTGTAAATTCTCTACACTTTCTGTATGGTAGTGCGACGAATGATTTAGCACATTTTATGCAAAATATATATGATAAACAATATATTTATTAGTTCATCTTATGTTTTTATGTTAGTAACGATTCTTACAGTACAAAAGCAACATTTATAAATACGATGGTACGTTATATTCTCTATGCAAGTCAAGTACGTAATAACATTTAAAAAAATATTCACTTTCTTTTATATATGGAATGCTATATCTGGTAATTATTGTGATGTTTTATACTTTTTTATGCTAACTATTTATTGTTATTTTAGTTGATAAATAACCTATTGATGTTCATGCCAGTACATTTTGTATTAACCCTCCCACCTATACACATGCATAGGTATTAACCCACCCACACATACATGCGCACAGGTACTACTCCACCCACCCATACATGCACATAGACATTAACTATCCACACATAAATGCGCACAGATATTAACCCACCCACCCATAATGCACATAGGTATTAACCCACCTACTCATACTTGCGCATATCAAATGAAATCAAATTCTTTATTTGCATCATAGATGTAAAAATACATTTCGATGTACGTCAAAAGAATACAATAATATAATATATCGAATTTGACATTGTTAATCAGTTAGAACATCAATCTCAATATTCATTACACAGTAGACAACTAGTGATATTACGTTAAGTTTATTAAACAGTTTGACAAATTATTGTAATTAAATAACATAATAAAATGGATAGTGAATGAATTTATTTTAAAGGCGTATATCGTGTTAAGGCTCAGACAAACTATAGAGAACTCTCCGGGACAAATGACGTCTTAATTTTTTTTTGAAATTCTGAAGATTCAAACATGATTATATTTCTGCTGGTAACTTATTAAATAGATGAACATCTCGGTAAAAAATTTAATTCCTAAAAATTTCAAGATTAAAATTGTTTGTCATTAAAATGGATTTATTTCTCTTATTAATGTTATGACACAATTTTTTGAAAGATGATTGATTTTGGAAAACATAAATAAATGACAAGAAAATTACTAAAGATGGTACAGTTAAGACGTTATGCATCCTGAAGTGACCTCTACAGCTCTCAGCCCGACCAAGTCCCCAAACAATCCTTAGCGCATTCTTCTGTAATTTGAACACTCTTTATAAATTATGCTTACTTGTGAAACCCCAAAAAATAATAGCATAAGACAAAACAGATTTGAAAATTCCGTAATATAAAAATAACAGACTTTCTCGGGCGCATAGGTATTAACCCACCCACCCATACATGCGCATAGGTAATTACCCACCCACCCATACATGCACATAGGCATTAACCATCCACACATAAATGCGCATAGGTATTAACCATCCACACATACATTCGCATAGGTATTAACCATCCACACATACATGCACATAGGTATTAACCATCCACACATACATGCGCATATGTATTAACCCACCCACCCATACATGCACATATGTAATAACCCAGCTACCCATACATCGTATAGGTATTAACCAATCCACCCATACATGCGCATAGGCATTAACCCAATCACCCAACTATTCAACGATGGTAAAAACAAGATAGGATTTAGTCATATGCAGGAGGGGTTGTTACGAAATATGATCACAAACTACAAACCTCTGGACGCTGTTAAAAAGTATTTACTGTCATCACTGACAATGTTTTGTCCACAAAACCAAATAAACACAAAATCTGATGCTCTCGAGTCAGTAATTACACTTTTCAATAAATTGTTATATCTCAAAAATATTGCTAATTGTTTTTAAGGCAATGGACTATATTAATAAACGACAGTAACTGTTTGCATATGATTGAAACAAATTAAATCTTAAGATAAAGTGAAGAAGGATAGATGTATTTGAAGGCCTTTTATAAAAAATACAATTTATATATAATAAAGTCACAATACTATAAAATTACATTTTATTCATTTTATACCATCAGTTTAACTAAATTAAAAGTAAGATTTATAGAAATATTATATGGAAATATATATACAGTATGTAGTCCACAGTAACACAATACTTTATTTAGGATAATTTTATTATTTAAAATTCTTCTAATTGTTATTTACAAATATTTTTTCAACCATTTACTTGAATAACACTAAAGAAAAACCTTTTCATCTTTATATTGAAAATGCCAAAGGTACAAGTGAACTAACACTAAAGTAAGCTGAGTAGGCTGTAGGCAAACTCTGGAATTCAGTTTCAAACATCCGATACCTAATTATATATTTCATTTGGGTTTTCATTTAAATAATCTTAACAATATGTAATTCTTTAATTTTTATCCGTACATTTGGTATTGTAATTGCTCTCTCTTAAATATTTATTCAGGCTGATAAAGATTAATAATTTTAAAATAACATTCAGTGTACAATTACTAACATCAGTTCAATACAGTTAATGGGGCTCTCACATTAGGTGGCATATTAGAACGTGGGCAAGGTGTAGCACAGAAAACCTTTTCAAGGCAATCTCAAGGTTATCAAAGGACCTTGGGTTGAATGAGGTTTAAAGTCCTGTAAAGGAGGGCGCACAGTAAACCTTTTGGCTGTGTGGGGCCGTTACCAGGTATTGAAGCTGGCCCTCCCAGTCATAACCCTCGCCCCCCCAAAAAAGAAGAAAATGCATGTTGTATTGTTTTGTATATTCTTTCTTTTATTTAATTGTTACATGACATAGGATCCATTTTACTGTTTTCTAAAAATATCACTTTATACGAGTATGTGTATTGAGCTTTCATTTAACTTATCATTCCAGATAAAATATTGTTTTTTGTGCATTCGAAAATAAATGTTCTTCTCCTTATAGGCTAAATTATGTTTAAAAGAAATAATATAAAATAGTTCATATATTTATCCTTATAAAAATGGATTATTTGTTTTTACATATTATTGAAAACCGTAATTCAACAAAAATAACAATTAATGTTCAGTTAATCCAATAACTTAACAGGTTTGTCATGAATATGAACCTTATAGGACACAAATTGTTAAGATTGGTAATGCACAGTCAGAAAGCATGAACCTTAAATTTGGTATTCCTCAAAGTACAATTTAGTCATACGAAAAGATTAACCGACATAAAAATCACAATGTACGCTGATGACGTTTCAATTATATTGCATAACAAATCGTGGAATAACTTAGAAGTTGACAGCTTTTTTGCAATTAAATAACATAATATATCAATATTTCAATAGCAACAATCTACATGTAAATCCAACTAAAACAAGCTGTCTAAACTTTTCACAAAACAATTGGACTGACTTTAGCCCTATGATATTTATGAATGATATCGAATTACCTTTTGATGCGGAAGTTAAGTACTTGGGACTGATATTTGATGGATGATTCCTTTTCTTGGAAATCACGTGTGAATATTCTCTGCTCAAAAATATCCTCTCAGCTATTTCTTTTGAAGAGGTTTTCCAACTATGGCAATTTATTTATTATGAGATTGATATATACATCACTAATAGAATCGGGGCTGAGGCACGGTATCATATTATGGGGCTCAACGGCCCAGGTAAATTTTAAGAGAGTCTTTACTTTACAAAAAAGAGCTATACGTATAGTTGCAAAATTAACTGGAAGAGCATCATGTAGATATTATTTTAAAACCCTCAAAATATTAACATTGCCTTCACTCTACATTTACGAAATGTTGATCTATTATAATTTTAAACTGACAACGTTCGTAACCGGTGCAACTGTTCATAATTATGAAACAAGGCACAGGAACCAGCATAGGCAATCATCACATAGACTGGAACTTTCGTCAACCCTTCCTCAGAATATAGGCCCAAAACTATACAATAAATTACCAGAACAAATACGTAATGTAGATACAATAGCCACATTTAAAAATTCCTTACATAATATTTTGATTGAGAAGGCTTGTTACTCCATCAAAGAATTTCTCCAGATGTAAATAGAATAGAATTATTGCCAAAGTTTTCCAGATTTAAAAAGAATTATTTTCAAGGTATTTCAGTTTGATTCATACATAATTATAATAAAACTTAATTTAATTTTCATTACATGTTAAAATATATTTTGTTTGGAATTAATACAATTGTAATTGCTTACTTAATTTTTAGTTATAAGATTGACGTTTGTAATACAATGTAAATTGTCAATGTACAATAAAGAAATTTTGAATTTGAATATGTACAGTCAGAGTATGTGTACTTTGATAATAGTAATTAACTATCATTATTGTTATTTTGATATGAGACGTCGTAACAGCCTTGAGTATATTCTAAGAAAATATGAATGATCACATACGTTTGGTATGAGTCTGAAAGGCCTGTGTATGCTTGTTTCTAACTAAGTTAATTGTTCCTTAGAAATATCCATCTAGAACTATATATAGGAATCTACAGCTTTACGTGGAAACCGAACCACATAGTATTGACCTGATTTTCAGGTAATTTTAAGCCTAATATTTAGTTGGGTCCCCTACACAAGGTGAATACTATATATAATGGATGTTATTATTACGTCTTATGTATCATTCATTTAGTTTTTGGTTTAGTAAATATTTATCATTTTAGAATGATATAGTATTTTATCAATATATTTTTACAACTACAGCTATACATATTTTTGATAACGAAGACAAACGATTTATGATAGCAGTAGAAATAATTAAAACAAGAAATCTAAGAAGAAGACTTCCCAAATATAAAATTATAGCTGAACTATTCGTTTATGTATTATCGGATATTAAGGATCTTATTATTATGATATTCTTTAAAACAATTCATGCTTTGCAAAAGTTCCAAGCACGTCTCATCAATGGAACAAGAAATTTCCAATGGATACGTGGCCAACGTGCTAATTGAAAACGTGATCTCAAGCCATATTTTAATTGTTCGTCAACCTTGTGATTCACAGTGGCTGAATTATGTAACTTAAATATTAATTTAAGTATATGTATGAAGGATTCAAACGTAAATTTAAGGAATACTTATAAAGAAATGAACCAGTATATAACGTTTACAGTAAACATTGTTAATAAAACAATATTATTGATACACTTATAAAGTAAAATAATATAAACATTAATTAGTATTAATAATTAATTAGTAATTTTACATAGAGAAATTAGATGACGAGATACAATAAAAGTGCTATTGAAAGACCTATCAGTTTTTAGTCTACTTTACAAGTATTTATACCATACCTCTATCTTTTTTAGTGTTTTACATCATAAACAAAAAACAAAAAAATAGTTAAATGTACTTGTATCTCTATACTGTTTACTAACCAGCCAACACTGTTTTTAATATTCTACCTGAAATTCACAGCGTCTCTAAATAACCTGTAAACATTGGGTACAACAAAAACGAACATAGATACAACATAAACATAACTTAAAATACAGATACGTTTTTATTTTTAAATTGAAACTCAAGAACTTAATTGTAGTTCGATATTAACTCTACTGACATAAATAAGAACATTATTTGTAGAGATAGTAAACAAATAAATAATCTTGAGTAAGCTACTATATATATTCCTTTCTTGAAATAGCCAATTATGATATATAAATATCTCTATTCACCTTGGAATAAGGACAACGTCGATTACTCTTCCATCAAGCCACGTTCCGCTGAGCTCTATCTAAAAAAGTTAATTGCTTCACTGATTAAGTGTCCTTGTTTTAAAATATGAATAATCTCCCTGATATGAATAGTGGAGCAATTTTTTGTACAGTTTCTTTTCAAAATAAAATTTATCTTTCGATAATAACTTTACATATACGAGTAGACAATCCTTATAAATGATAAAAATAAAGGCTTTCTTATAACGAAAATGATTTTAGAAATATTATATCAAATCATGGTGTAATTTTTAGATATTAGCTAAAACATGTAAAATATTGATAAAGGACTCTTATTTTATCAATTGAGTTAAAATATATATTAGACTTTCGGTGAACATTTAAAAATATAAAATAAATATGAGATCTTCTTACTTGATAATATTGTTATCAATTTATATAATTAAGTATGTTCTAAGATTTGAGTTTATTATAATCTTTTCCCCTGAAATACGTAATATAGTCATTATATATGTTATATTAGTGTAATAAATGTATTGCAATGTTACTGCCTTTGAGGTAATGTATCAACTATTAAGTTGTAAGTTTCCCAAGTTTCCCCAGTTTAAAGGAATGCCTAGTCTTAAAATGATAAGCCTGTTAAACAATTTTATGAATGGAAGGATTTCTGTATGTCTCCGTTAAGTACAGGTCATATATCTGCACATAAAAACATTTTCTCCATTGTCGGTAGTAAATTGCTGCTTCCCCCTCACGAAACGAATTTCTGCATAATGGAATGCTCAATATAAGAACACCAGGCTAATGGTACAGAGAAACTTCTAATGTTGTCCTATCACAGAACCACTAATATATTGTAGCCTTTAAATAATTAATAATATATTTTTCAGACCATGCAATATAAGAATCTTTTAACACTAATTTTTATCTAATAAAAATTAGATAAATTAGATAAATCTAAAATCTAAATAAAAAAAACCCTGAGCACTAATATTTGCTTTTTGATCAATTAATTTTTACTAATAAACACTTTAGAATTAGATTATTTTAATTATATTGTTTCAATTATAATCAAGTAACAATTATCGTATAATATTTAAGTTTAAAGTTTATGAATATTTTAAAAACCTCTTGTGGAAAAGAATGCTTTATATTTTACATAATAACTAAATACTTCTATGTAGTAGGTTTTTTGGACCTGACAATATGTATTTAGTTTTTTTATATAAAAGAAAATGGATGCTGTTGTATACAAACACGTTTATACAATTTTGTTTTTACACTGAATATTATGATACCTCATAGTATTGTTTCAATTCTAAATTATATATTGTTATTAGATTTTATCAGAATAATAATTTTACTGACATTTTTTTTATAAATGTTAATGTGAGTCTAATTGAATAATTATTAGGAATGAAAATAGGATATAAACATTTCATTTAAAATGAACGCATCTGAAGAGCAGGACTTACTATGCCAACTCAATTATTACCTTCGCACAACACATATGGTCAATGAGGGCTCAAATCAGAACATTTCTAGTAAATTACAATTTAATTTTTACAATTCGTTTTGATGCTTATTGACAACATTTTATTTTATTTATTTAATTTTAAGTTTGTATAAATTATAAACCTAGTATTTTTTAATACAACCGAAATTTCATCTTGATTAATTTGGAATATAAATGTCATCATAACTGAATACGTTTTATTCGTGTTTAATAATTTATTGCTGAGGTTTAAAAAAATTAAAATAAGACATAGTATAAAGGTAAGACAAAAAACTTTATATACATGTAAAATATTACATTTTTGCTTAGTTGTAACTTGATACACATAAATTAATTAGATAACATAGATACAAATTTGTGACAAGTAATTGGGTGGTAATTCATAATTAAACGTACATAAGAAGTACAACGAATAAAATAACACAATTAAAGTTTAAGCAAACATATTTCAATCATAACATTTGTATTGTTACTATTGAGTAATTCATTTTGATAGTATTTTTAAAAATTTATTTTATTTTTTTATTTTTTATTAATTATATAGCATTTTGTTAGTGAGAACCCTTAAACTTATTTACACACAGGATTATCAATGATTCTTAGTTATTTGCCACCAGTAAAAAAAAAAAAAAAAAAAAAATAAGAAACCTGGATCAATTGAAATTTGGTTACATTCATAAATAGTAATTTAATTGATTTTATTATTTATACTATTTCATAATGTTATAAAAAAAGTATAACAATATGAAATTGCAATTTCTTGATGAGGAAATAAACAAAGTTGAAGGCTGTAATAAAAGTGACGGAAAGAGGAACAGTTTCAAAGTCACTGCTACTTTATCTGACAATAAGATTCGTGTAGATTCAAGTCATAATTTTACCAAGCGTTGTATAACTCAGGATTGTTTTTCACTAAATTTGCCTTCCTTGACTTATTGAACGATTCATGAACTTCCTACAACGTAGGCTGGACTTGTACGCCATTGCGGCGTCTTTGAAAATAAGCACACTTTACTTTTTTTTTCATTACATTCTTTCTGAAAAGTAATAAAATTAATCTTAATTACACGTTTGAAATACAGACATATAAATGTGTTATACGTCTACGTAATTCTAAATGTTATATTTTCCTGTCCTTATAACGGATAACAAATCTTTTACAATTTGAAATTATAAAATGTTTTAAGTATTTACTGTGACAGTACAAAGTCAAACAGTGTTTACTTAGATCCAAATCTTATACAAATGTTTACAGAATATATAATTTTAATGTTTAATACTTTATATGTCCAAAAATATTGTATAAAAATGTGATAGATTTACCATAAATATATGGTTAAAATGCATTGTTATTATAGCAAATACAAATTTTAATATAAATTATAACTATTTAGTAGTTGCCAATTCAACTTTACGTGAGTAAATAGTTTTTTGAGATGATTCATGGGGAATTCAGCCGAAACATTACTTTAATAAGATTAGTTAATACATGGTACATACTGATCATGATATGGTTTAAATAAATTATTATATTTACCATCAGTTATTAGATTCGGTAATTTTAAAATTCAAAAAGCATTTAGTAGTTTAGTGAGAATGAGAAAATATAAATACTAAACAACTCATGTTCAGAAAAAATATAAATAAATTGCTAGACATAAAAATATTATTTAAAATTATTTGCTAAAATGAATCAACAATTATATTTCTGCCAACCAATTTAAAATCTTTAATAACTAATTATGATAATATCTACTATAAATGCTGACTAATATCCTTATTTGAAATATAAATGACTCACTGGTTTTCATAGCATTACACGTGCAGAGGTGTTGGCCTACCAGCGCTCCCATAAGCGTAAATAATGTAATGATTATAATTATATATTTAAATATATACATTAAATAATAAATATAATTAAGTACCTTTATTCATTTTTTATATTAATACATGACGGGTTTCTGCTGTTAGACCATCTTCAGAGTGTAAATGATATAACCTATATTATTTCTTATAGGTTATATTATTTACACTCTGAAGATGGCCTAAGAGCCAAAACCGGTCGTGTATTATTATAAAAAATGAATAAAGGGTACTTAATTATAGTTATTATTCAATTTATTAAACTAGTAGCCCTAACTCGTGAACCAACTTATACATTTAAATATGAATAATAAACAATAATAATAATTAGTTTTCCAGATTATTTTGAATGAAAAGAATTTAGAAAGAATAATATATAAATTCGTAGAATACTAAGGTGTTCAAAATGTTTGAAGCCACAACAAACACCACAGTATAAATGGACTGTAAAACACGACTATTAAACCCTGGTAAGGACATGAAAGGGGTCGGCCATGTGCAGGACGGATTGTTACGAAATATGAGTACACTCTACAAATATCTGTACGCTGTTATGAAGTGTTTACTGTCATCACAGACCGAGTTTTATCCACAAAACAAAATCAACAAGGAAAACTGGTGCTCTCGGCTCGTAGTTTAAAATTTTCACATAGAACTTATTTTTAACAGCCATAAGTAATACAACGATTAAAGAGTTAGCTGTTGTTTGTATTTTAAAAACATTAGTCATTTTAAAACATTGCCCATAGAGTTAATATATGAAAGAGACCTGAAGAATAAAATGCAAACCCACATTTTATAAACTCCTCTGACAACAAAAGTAAAGTACTGTGGAATGTCATAAACAATGAGAGGAGAGGGCAACAACAAAATCAAGGAACAAAAATATGCATTTCAGTAGTCGGAGAAAAAGTACACAATCCCACTGAAGTTGCAGGGCACTTCAATAACTTCTTTACGAGTGTGGCTGAGCTCACCCTTAATCAAAGCCAGCAATCCCAGGGGAATTTATATGAAAATGAAAGGGACGAACCTTAGGTATATAATGTACAACAAACACTAAATTTAACCGCAACAAACCGTAAGGAAATAAAAAAATATCATAAATTCCCTTAAATCAAAACCTTCAAGCGGGATGGACGAAGACTCATCTAAAATTGTAAAGCACTGCGCTGATAAACTAACACCACCACTAGTTAGCATTATAAATAAATCTTTTACCCTTGGCGAGTTTCCCACTGGTTTGAAGTTATCTAAAGTGTATCCAAAACACAAAAAGGGACCAACAACTGAAGTGCAAAACTATCGCCCAATATCACTCGTTTCAACATTTTCAAAAATCATTGAAAAAACCGGTCTCTCTAGACTTATGGCACACTTAAAACATCAAAAATTAATCACTGACAGTCAGCATGGGTTTTTGAAGGACAAATCAACCATATCAGCCATCATTAGCCTTGTCGAATTTGTTATTGACCAAATAGACAATGAGCAATACATCTCAGCACTCTTCCTCGACTACAGTAAGGCGTTTGACTGCCTGGGGCACAACCTCATCTAAAAAAATTGACATCTTTAGGAATCATTGGAATAGCAAACAATTGCTTTGCAAGCTATCTATCAGGGCGATCCCAAATAGTTGAGGTGAAGAGTACTGACAAGGGCCTTACAAGCTCATATCAGTCTAGCCCGATGCCCATTGAACATGGAGTCCCACAGGAATCTGTCCTAGGCCCGGTCCTCTTTATTCTGTTTATAAATGACTTCCCTACTTACATCCAGAATCAAAATATAAAATGTGTGATGTACGCAGATGATACAACGCTCTTGATAAGAAATGATACAGCTGAAGGAGTATATGACACTGCCACTAGCTCTCTCAATAAAGCCCTAAAATACTGTAGGAAGAATGATTTGGCAGTAAATCCATCAAAGACAATACAGATAAACTTCAGCAAAAGGAAGGACCACACTCCTAACATACCAGAATTATCAGTAGAAGACCATGCCAAATTTCTTGGTGTTATTATTGACAGAAAACTAACATGGACTGAGCATGTAAACAGCCTCTGCAAGAAAATTAGTACAGGCATATATGTAGTGAAACGAATAAAATGGATCGGGAACCTGGATGCATCAATAACAGCCTACCTTGCCTTAGTGGAATCACACATAAGGTACGGACTTGTGGTCTGGGGTGGATCCTCAGCCGGAAACTTAAACAGAGTTCTCCTCATGCAGAAAAAAGCTATTAGATCTCTAGCCGATCTTGAACACCAGGAAAGCTGCAGGGAAGCTTTCAAAACTCTGAAAATAATGACTGTAACTGCAATTTACATACAAGAGGTGATCATGCATGCAGATAAACTGAACATGCAAACAGGGAAAGATTATCACACATACAACACACGCCACGCAGCAAACTACACTCTGCCTCTTAATCGAACATCACTCTATGAAGAAAAACCTTCCTATATTGGTCGAAAGCTGTGGAACTTCCTACCGCAAACAGTGAAAGAACTTAAGGGAGCTGCTCTGAAAAGAAAACTCAACAATTTCTTTATAAATCACCCAATATATACCCTAGATGAATTCTTAGAAGCAAGAGAACAGGACTGGATATTCTGAAATGAATGCCTTTCATTTTTTTACACTTTATATGTTTAAACTTATTTTGACTTGTACTGAATGTATGTAACCTGATCCATGTGACCCTATTTCTGTTCTTGAGGAATATGATAATAAAGAAAATTTGTCTATTGTCTATTGTCTAAAGGATCCTCAAAGAACTTTTAAACACAATAAAACTTTAAAATATAGGATAATTAATTCACTGTTATATTAAATGCGTTATATTTAGTATAATAATATTTCAAAATTAGAAAAATTTTAATTGAATCCTTACAATAAGTAATGGTGTATTATTGTAATTAATTGATGTATTAGATTAATAATAGAGTTTATAGAACAAAGTGACATTTGATTTAAACAGTAGAATGCAATAAAATCCAACCTGTTCAGAATTTTTTGACATTAAAAACAGAAAAATAATAGCACTTGTTAAAAATTTAATATTAATGATAACAATTGTTAAGCCTATTTCAGGGCAGAACTTCATGACTACAAAACGAGTAAGAGGAGTGCACGAAACTAAAATCTACAAGGAATCTTAACAGAACTTCGTTATGCAGAATGTTACAGTTTTACTATAACAATTTAAAATTCACATTTTTTCGGTTTGGTCGGATTGTAAATATATTTAACATAACCCGAAAATGTAATAGCTCTTCGATTTTAAGAATAGTTAAAGTATGAAACACTTATATAGTAAAGGAATAAAAGGTTAGATAATGTTTAGTTTGTGAATGATAAAATGACTCAATAACATCCCTGCAGGCCTCTTGAGCGTGTTGGCAAAGGGGTGGAGTTGGTTCCAATTATCGTTGTGTTTAGTGGCGACACGCCCTTTAGCTTTCCGCCGGCCAGCCACTTAATGGGCCCACTTTACACATCGATCCTTTAGAAACATGTAAATAGGAATTTAAAAAACTTTACCAAAAATTAAATTTAACTTGCATTCTTGATCAATGATGACATATGTTTTCAATAAAGTTCATTAGAATCATATCAACCATAATTAATACTTTATTTTAAAAACATTAGTTCTAAGTATTTTTAAAGGAAACAAAAAAAGTTAAAATAGGACACAAATTATAATTTTATCAGGAAGTTCCTTTAAAGGAAAAATTGAATATACTTTTATTTTAGTACCTTCAGGCTAAAACCTATTTTTAAAAACAAATATTATACTTACTATACAATTATAAAATCACTGGTAAAAGTAAAGTTAAGGGATGTTTATATTCCAAAAACACGTTCTCAATATTTAAGCATTCTTTTTATTGGATAATAACAAATATTTTAAATAATTATTTACGTTAAAAAGGATATAACAGTATGAATCCATTGCAACTGTTTAAGTTATTTGGCTAAACAAACACTCTTTCTCCCTTATATGAAAATGGAAATACAATTACTGAACTAACGCAAAAATAAGCTGCGAAGTCGATAAGCAGAGCATCTCCTCATTAGGTCATGAATGGAGCTGACTCAGCTATTCCTGTCAGCAATCCTGTTATAAAATCCAGATAACCAGCCATATTGTTTACTAGCACTTTATTTTAATTATTCTTTTAAAGTTTATTTTCTGTAGGTTTAACCATAAAGAGGTATTGTAGTAAATTAATTTTTAATTATATATTTAAGGAAATAAATAGATACATTTATTATAATAAACAGTGTAAATTCATAATTTATAAACAGTGTTGAGTAGTTTTTATAACTTTACAAATCATTATGGTTGGAAAATTAGTGCTTGTACATAAAAATACATTTTATTCTTCTTAGATTAGACCAATTCTAAATAAAAAACAATTTATTCCGTATATAAAATACATATATATATATATGCTATCCTACAGTATGAATAAATTATTTCTTTTCGTATATTATTGAACCGTATTCATTCGTTTCATACATAACAGAAAATAATTTGTATTTAAATTATATGGATTGTCAAAATAAGTAAATTGTTTAATACCTATTATGTTAGTAGTAAATTATATTATTACTGTTATTCAGATATGAGAAGCCTTCATATATGGTTTATATTTTAAGGAAAATATGAATGATTATGTGCGTGTATTATGAGCATGGATGACAAGTGTAAGCTTGTAACTAATCAAGGTCTACTGGTCTCTACAAAAATAAATTTTTAACAGTTTAATATAAAAAGCTATATATGGATCTTCAGCTTTACGTGGAATCCTAACCACGTGTTATTTTATCTGATGTTTCCTTAATGATAAGCTGTATATTCAATTTTCTCTCCTACAACTAATTCATACAAAATATTACTAATGTTTTTATTAACATACAGAGTCTCCTTTTAATTTATTGTCTAAACAAGTGTTATTATGTATATAACATAAATAATTTATCAATTTACTTCCACATTATCTGTTGTATATCGATACCGATACCTACGCGTACTTGTGATTACGAAGATAAACTAATAATGATAGTTGTAGAAATAATTTAAACAGGGAATCTCGGAAGAAGACTTCAAAAACAATTTAAATGTGGACATTTAGTTTTGAATATACCCTATTATAAAAATAAAACTCCATCGATAAAGTTAAACGAAAAATAGGCTTTGGTACCAAGTGCCAAGCACGTTTCATGACTAAAACAGGAAATTCTAATGTGAATACGTGCCAAACGTGCTTTTGTAAAACGTGTTCTTAAGCTACATTTTAAACGTTTGTCATCGTCTGTTAATTTTACAGTGGCTGAATTATACAAAAACGTTAATGTAGTTTTAATTATTTATATGAATGGTTTGAAATTAAGTGAGTAGAGAGTCTTGTAATAGAGATATTCGAAGATGTAAAGAGTATAGTATAGTATTCATATATGCTTTACGTGATCTAACAGGATCCACACGCTAGTAATAACGATATTCTTATCGAGTTTAGGTGGATATTTCACAAAAAAAAATTAAAATCTTTAACTGTTGACACTTGCTGATAAATATTCATAAATTGATGCTATGAAATGGCAGTTAGAAGTAAATAGTGTTATTTAGGTGTAATAGGTTTATACAAATAATTCGCAATCAAATGAACTGTGTGCAGTAATAATGGCAAAATTAACTATGTGTTTCAATTTAAACAACAATTTGCAATCTTGCTTTTGAAAACTAATGGATACAAATTCTAAAAATATGTAACAGAACCTGTAAACTGTAATATCAAAGTATGTTGGAAAATAATCAAAGTATTTTGGCTCGAAACAGAAATTAATGTTTAAAATTCGATCTTTTAAATTTGGACAATCCGAATGAACCACAAAAGACACTCATGATGCGATAAAATAGATTGACATTCCCTTTATTTACATATCTTATACAATACTAATTAAGGGCTTTGCAATAAAAAAGATACTGGATAGGTAGCATGTTCAATGTGCAAAAAAGTAATGGTTGAAAAGTTAATAAAGATTTGACCTAGCGTTGAAAAGTGGTTGTACGTGGGTTAGGAACGATTAAATTTCTTGGGGTGTTCGGGTGGTGATTGATTAGTTTTACGTGGGGGAATTTGAAATAAACTGCATGAATGTCCGTCATTGGTTAAACTGAACGGTAGATAAAATGCTTCAGTTTTACTGTAGTTTGCAGTACGTTGTACCTCAATATTGGCAGATGTGTTTTTTGTTGGCAAAAAATAAAATGTTGGCAAAAATTTGTTCAATAAAAAAGGTGGTTATTATTACTATTAAACATTTTCAACTATATAGTTTAGCATTTTGATCCAGGAATCATTGCTTTGATTACAACTATTTTATCACTACAACTTGATTTGTAGATTAGTATATGGGAAGATCGATTACAGAACATTTAGTTGTCTGAACAACCCCTTGAGAAAATAAGATTTTATACTGATTCAATTACACAAAAGATCGTTGATACAACGACCCCTTAGATGAAAGTTATATATAGTTTTCACAGCGCACAATACACACATAACACGATACCATTTGCAATTTATGTCATCACCACTGTACGTACCTGGGTGGGTTGGAGAGTAATCATCACTGTACATTTTTTTTACCACCACTGTAGGTGCAACGAAGGTGTCACGATGAAGTATGGACCATATCATGATATAAATGCTATGTACCTTTAGTGTGTAGAAACCCCTTAAACAAAGGTGCTGGTTAAATATACCATACGAAGAGTAACATTCCAGAACTGGTTCTTACGATGTACTAAGGAAGAAATGTAAACCTCTAGAAATAACAACTATAGGTTTTTCTTTAAGAATATCTCAGAATTATTATTATTGATCATAAGTATATCTGGATATTGTGCTATAGCACAGAGTCGAGTCGTTTCGAATGGTCACCTTACTCGTTGTTTGTTTTAGTTTGTGTGTCTGTGTTTCTTTTCGTTGTTCCATGTTTCTTGTTCGTGTTGGTTGTGTCTTATTAGCCGTTATTAGACTGCTGTCGTTTGTCTTCGTCGGCGTGGTTGGCTAGTACTTTGGCTTTTGGCTCCAGGGTCCGGGAGGGGGAGATGGATCTTCAACTGCAATGCCTTCCAACTTGATGTCACCTGGAGACTTATAGGAGGACCTACGGGCTGGGCCGTCCTTTTGGCCTTCTTTGCGGCCCAGAGGGAGCAACCACCTATTCCTCCCTTCCTCGCTTGTATAATATCCCATATTGGATAAATAAATAAATAAATACAATTATTTATGTAAGTATCTAAAAATTTATTTAAGCCTACATAGCTGAAACGGGAAAGGAAATATGTAACTGATACCAGTGGCCTTAACCGGAAGGTCCAGACGTTACCACAATATAACAGCACCAAGCAACATCGAGCGTGGCAGTTTGTTTGATGGCAATTTGGAACGTTATTTGGTTTACGCGATCCCATTCTTGCACGCAGCCCAATTTACCGGTTACTGGAGGTGGTTTGGAAGTCATGCTCAAGCTCTTAGTCTCCAGATTAAGTTTTAGGGGGGGGGGATGTCTTAGTTCCATCATAATAAGGTCAAATAAGACATTCAAAACTATAAAGGAAATGTTTTTGAAAAATAGTGTTCAATGTAGCATAACCTATGAAGGGCATTAGTAAAATTAATAAAAAGTCTCATTACTGAAAATAGTATATAATATTATAATTATTTATTTTTCGTTTTAAGAGGAAAATTTATTAATGTTTACGCATTTATAGATGTCTATATTAATAGTTTATCTATTAATAAATCACAGATCGTCTATTTATGGGTAGATACGGATCTATTACCAGTATTGTGAGGGATTTGAGTGGTGTATTGTTTTCTTCAAACAAAAATGACGTTTTTTTAGCAGTAATAATTAAATAATTATTATATATCAAGTAAAATTGTTGAGCGGCCGTAGATAAGAGGCTAAGGAGTTGGCTTGCCACACAGTTGGTCCGGGTTCGATTTCTGATATGACCATTAACAGTTTTTGCCCCGCCACTCCCGTGGTTTGGAAGTCACTGTTTAGCCGTTGGTCCTCAGGTTAAGTGATATAGAGGGCTTTTTAGCCCTAACTTCGTCTGGTAAAATAAGACGATCTTTAAGTTTTAAGCTAACGCCGGACGGTGAAAGTGGTTTTAACCGAAATAATTATTGAATTCCCTATTTTATGAATCTATCTTTCAGTTGTGTTAAAATTAGTGATGGATATTAAGACTGTGTCAATTAGTTCCATCTCTAAAACACAAACGAGACAAATGATGAATCTAGTGGGGAGTTTCCAGGTGAGTGCTAGTCAACCTCTTCCCTTTTTAGGAGAGTTATTTGATATTACAATGGAATTTTAGTTGCTCTTTAGTTTTTTTACGAATATTTAGTACTCTTTTTTTATAAATTCGGCTTACATTCAGAGGGTTTGGTGATTTTTTTCGGCATACATTTTTTTACTGATTTCAAAAGGTATTTTGGGAACATTTTATTATTTTTACATATAAATTATTTTAAAAGAAAAGTAGTTTAGATATAATATAGTTAAATATTTTGTAATTGTATATTGAATAGACTTACTCTCATATCAAGTGATCCTACTGATCTTCTTTTATAAGATATTTTGACAGATTGAAACATATACTGATCATTTATCTTGAGACTAAGGTCTCCAACATAGGTATAAGAGTAATTATTTCATTTTAATGTGCATTTTTACATAAATAACATTTATTTATTTCATATTACAAACCTGATCTAATGTACATTCTTTTATTCTCCGTGTATTAATATATAATTACAGAATGTGAATTTATAGTCCTCATAAATAATTCCTTTTACTATTTTGAATATATATCTGAGACAATTCTGATTTTGAACTACAAAAATAACTTGTAAAGATATTACTTGTTTAGAGAGATTTATCAACATGATTCAATCTATTGGCACAATGTTTGGGATATTTAAGGTTTAAAATGTTTTGTACAATTATTTATTTTTGAGGAAAATTGTCATTTTCAACATATATCATGATCGAAGAATTATATAAAAATAATTACTTTTTATATTAAAAAAAGAAACTAAAGAACTCAATAACATAACAAATTATATAAAAAAGTGTGTACCTCACAATACAATGTTCCTTGCCAATTTAACAAATGATGTCTGCGTCAAAATTAATAATACTGCACAAAAATATATTTATTGTATTCAACAAATCTAAAAAGGATAATTGCCTGTTATGACTGAAGAGTATGTAATATTTATTTTATTGAAAGGAACTCTAACAGTCTTGTGTTTAAAGAGTTTTATTTTGGGTATCAGAAGAACATAATTTTGCTATAAATTGAAAGTCCTGAATACGATAAATTATATAAAGGTGTTTAAGATAATAAATATTTGTGATTAAGTCGAAGGGAAATTAATTGATTATAGTGAGCAATCATAACCTCCTTACTATTCAAATATTATATAACGTATATGGAAGTATTTAGTAATTTTAAGAAAAACAGATTTCAAACAATAGTTTACAAAAGAATCTATATTCTTGTTTTAATTTTAGTCTATTTGTTTGTATTTATTCATACACTCGTGTATGTAACTGCCATATTTATATAAAATAGAATGAGCCTGGAATACCCAAACCACCAAGATTATAGCGACTATTTCTCTCTATTTCAACATGAGTGGCATTGGTTATAGTTAACTCTAACGTTGTTGTGGAACAACGGTCCAAACAACGAAGATGGTAGCGACTCTTCCTCTCTATTTCAACATGAGTGGCATTGGTTATAGTTAACTCTAACGTTGTTGTGGAACAACGGTCCAAACAACGAAGATGGTAGCGACTCTTCCTCTCTATTTCAACATGAGTAGCATTGGTTATAGTTAACTCTAACGTTGTTGTGGAACAACGGTCCAAACAACGAAGATGGTAGCGACTCTTCCTCTCTATTTCAACATGAGTGGCATTGGTTATAGTTTACTCTAACGTTGTTGTGGAACAACGGTCCAAACAACGAAGATGGTAGCGACTCTTCCTCTCTATTTCAACATGAGTGGCATTGGTTACAGTTAACTCTAACGTTGTTGTGGAACAACGGTCTAAACCACCAAAATGATAGCGACTTTTCCTCTCTATTTCAACATGAGTGGCATTGGTTATAGTTAACTCTAACGTTGTTGTGGAACAACGGTCCAAACAACGAAGATGGTAGCGACTCTTCCTCTCTATTTCAACATGAGTAGCATTGGTTATAGTTAACTCTAACGTTGTTGTGGAACAACGGTCCAAACAACGAAGATGATAGCGACTCTTCCTCTCTATTTTAACATGAGTAGCATTGGTTATAGTTAACTCTAACGTTGTTGTGGAACAACGGTCCAAACAACGAAGATGGTAGCGACTCTTCCTCTCTATTTCAACATGAGTGGCATTGGTTATAGTTTACTCTAACGTTGTTGTGGAACAACGGTCCAAACAACGAAGATGGTAGCGACTTTTCCTCTCTACTTCAACACGAGTGGCATTGGTTATAGTTAACTCTAACGTTGTTGTGGAACAACGGTCCAAACAACGAAGATGGTAGCGACTCTTCCTCTCTATTTCAACATGAGTGGCATTGGTTATAGTTAACTCTAACGTTGTTGTGGAACAACGGTCCAAACAACGAAGATGGTAGCGACTTTTCCTCTCTACTTCAACACGAGTGGCATTGGTTATAGTTTACTCTAACGTTGTTGTGGAACAACGGTCCAAACAACGAAGATGATAGCGACTCTTCCTCTCTATTTCAACATGAGTGGCATTGGTTACAGTTAACTCTAACGTTGTTGTGGAACAACGGTCCAAACAACGAAGATGATAGCGACTCTTCCTCTCTACTTCAACATGAGTGGCATTGGTTATAGTTAACTCTAACGTTGTTGTGGAACAACGGTCCAAACAACGAAGATGATAGCGACTCTTCCTCTCTATTTCAACATGAGTGGCATTGGTTACAGTTAACTCTAACGTTGTTGTGGAACAACGGTCCAAACAACGAAGATGATAGCGACTTTTCCTCTCTACTTCAACACGAGTGGCATTGGTTACAGTTAACTCTAACGTTGTTGTGGAACAACGGTCCAAACAACGAAGATGATAGCAACTCTTCCTCTCTACTTCAACATGAGTGGCATTGGTTATAGTTTACTCTAACGTTGTTGTGGAACAACGGTCCAAACAACGAAGATGGTAGCGACTCTTCCTCTCTATTTCAACACGAGTGTCATTAATTACAGATTACTCTAAAGTTGTTGTGGGACAACGGTCCAAACCACAATGATGATAGCGACTCTTTCTCTCTATTTCAACACTAGTGTCATTAATTACAGATTACTCTAACGTTGTTGTAAAACAACGGTCCAAACCACAATGATGATAGCGACTCTTTATCTCTATTTCAACACGAGTGTCATTAATTACAGATTACTCTAACGTTGTTGTAAAACAACGGTCCAAACCACAATGATGATAGCAACTCTTTCTCTCTATTTCAACACGAGTGGCATTGGTTACAGATTACTCTAACGTTTTTGTGGGACAACGTTCTAAACCACCCAGATGATAGCAACTCTTTCTCTATATTTCAACACGAGTGGCATTGGTTACAGATAACTTTAACATCGTTGTGGGACAACGCTCCAAACCACGAAGACGATAGCGACTCTTTCTCTCTATTTCAACACGAGTGGCATTGCTTACAGATAACTCTAACGTTGTTGTGGGACAACGGTCCAAACAACGAAGATGATAGCGACTTTTCCTCTCTACTTCAACACGAGTGGCATTGGTTATAGTTTACTCTAACGTTGTTGTGGAACAACGGTCCAAACAACGAAGATGGTAGCGACTCTTCCTCTCTATTTCAACATGAGTGGCATTGGTTATAGTTAACTCTAACGTTGTTGTGGAACAACGGTCCAAACAACGAAGATGATAGCGACTTTTCCTCTCTACTTCAACACGAGTGGCATTGGTTATAGTTTACTCTAACGTTGTTGTGGAACAACGGTCCAAACAACGAAGATGGTAGCGACTCTTCCTCTCTATTTCAACATGAGTGGCATTGGTTACAGTTAACTCTAACGTTGTTGTGGAACAACGGTCTAAACCACCAAAATGATAGCGACTTTTCCTCTCTACTTCAACACGAGTGGCATTGGTTATAGTTTACTCTAACGTTGTTGTGGAACAACGGTCCAAACAACGAAGATGGTAGCGACTCTTCCTCTCTATTTCAACATGAGTGGCATTGGTTATAGTTAACTCTAACGTTGTTGTGGAACAACGGTCTAAACCACCAAAATGATAGCGACTTTTCCTCTCTACTTCAACACGAGTGGCATTGGTTATAGTTTACTCTAACGTTGTTGTGGAACAACGGTCCAAACAACGAAGATGGTAGCGACTCTTCCTCTCTATTTCAACATGAGTGGCATTGGTTATAGTTAACTCTAACGTTGTTGTGGAACAACGGTCCAAACAACGAAGATGGTAGCGACTCTTCCTCTCTATTTCAACATGAGTGGCATTGGTTATAGTTAACTCTAACGTTGTTGTGGAACAACGGTCCAAACAACGAAGATGGTAGCGACTCTTCCTCTCTATTTCAACATGAGTGGCATTGGTTATAGTTAACTCTAACGTTGTTGTGGAACAACGGTCCAAACAACGAAGATGGTAGCGACTCTTCCTCTCTATTTCAACATGAGTGGCATTGGTTATAGTTAACTCTAACGTTGTTGTGGAACAACGGTCCAAACAACGAAGATGGTAGCGACTCTTCCTCTCTATTTCAACATGAGTGGCATTGGTTATAGTTAACTCTAACGTTGTTGTGGAACAACGGTCCAAACAACGAAGATGGTAGCGACTCTTCCTCTCTATTTCAACATGAGTGGCATTGGTTATAGTTAACTCTAACGTTGTTGTGGAACAACGGTCCAAACAACGAAGATGGTAGCGACTCTTCCTCTCTATTTCAACATGAGTGGCATTGGTTATAGTTAACTCTAACGTTGTTGTGGAACAACGGTCCAAACAACGAAGATGGTAGCGACTCTTCCTCTCTATTTCAACATGAGTGGCATTGGTTATAGTTAACTCTAACGTTGTTGTGGAACAACGGTCCAAACAACGAAGATGGTAGCGACTCTTCCTCTCTATTTCAACATGAGTGGCATTGGTTATAGTTTACTCTAACGTTGTTGTGGAACAACGGTCCAAACAACGAAGATGGTAGCGACTCTTTCTCTCTATTTCAACATGAGTGGCATTGGTTACAGTTAACTCTAACGTTGTTGTGGAACAACGGTCTAAACCACCAAAATGATAGCGACTTTTCCTCTCTACTTCAACACGAGTGGCATTGGTTATAGTTTACTCTAACGTTGTTGTGGAACAACGGTCCAAACAACGAAGATGGTAGCGACTCTTCCTCTCTATTTCAACATGAGTGGCATTGGTTACAGTTAACTCTAACGTTGTTGTGGAACAACGGTCTAAACCACCAAAATGATAGCGACTTTTCCTCTCTACTTCAACACGAGTGGCATTGGTTATAGTTTACTCTAACGTTGTTGTGGAACAACGGTCCAAACAACGAAGATGGTAGCGACTCTTCCTCTCTATTTCAACATGAGTGGCATTGGTTACAGTTAACTCTAACGTTGTTGTGGAACAACGGTCTAAACCACCAAAATGATAGCGACTTTTCCTCTCTACTTCAACGCGAGTGGCATTGGTTATAGTTTACTCTAACGTTGTTGTGGAACAACGGTCCAAACAACGAAGATGGTAGCGACTCTTCCTCTCTATTTCAACATGAGTGGCATTGGTTACAGTTTACTCTAACGTTGTTGTGGAACAACGGTCCAAACAACGAAGATGGTAGCGACTCTTCCTCTCTATTTCAACATGAGTGGCATTGGTTACAGTTTACTCTAACGTTGTTGTGGGACAACGGTCCAAACCACCAAAATGATAGCGACTCTTCCTCTCTACTTCAACACGAGTGGCATTGGTTACAGATTACTCTGACGTTGTTGTGGGACAATGGTCCAAACCACAATGATGATAGTAACTTTTTCTCTCTATTTCAACACGAGTGGCATTGGTTACAGATTACTCGAACGTTGTTGTGGGACAACGCTCCAAACCACTAAGATGATAGCGACTCTTTCTCTCTATTTCAACACGAGTGTCATTAATTACAGCTTACTCTAACGTTGTTATAAAACAACGGTCCAAACTACAATGATGATAGCGACGCTTTCTCTCTATTTCAACACGAGTGTCATTAATTACAGATTACTCGAACGTTGTTGTGGGACAACGGTCCAAACCACCAAGATGAGAGCGACTCTTTCTCTCTATTTCAACACGAGTGTCATTAATTACAGATTACTCTAACGTTGTTGTAAAACAACGGTCCAAACCACAATGATGATAGTGACGCTTTCTCTCTATTTCAACACGAGTGTCATTAATTACAGATTACTCTAACGTTGTTGTGGGACAACGGTCCAAACCACCAAGATGATAGCGACTCTTTCTCTCTATTTCAACACGAGTGTCATTAATTACAGATTACTCTAACGTTGTTGTGCGACAACGGTCCAAACCACGAAGATGGTAGCGACTCTTTCTGTCTATTTCAACATGAGTGGCATTGGTTACAGATTACCGTGACGTTGTTGTGGGAGAACGGTCCAAACCCCAAGATGATAGCGACTCTTTCTCTCTATTTCATCAAGAGTGGCATTGGTTACAGATTACTGTAACGTTGTTGTGGGAGAACGGTCTAAACCACAATGATGATAGCGACTCTTTCTCTCTATTTCAACACGAGCGGCATTTACAGATTAATCTAACGTTGTTGTGGGACAACGGTCCAAACCCCAAGATGATAGCAAATCTTTCTCTCTATTTCAACACGAGTGGCATTGGTTACAGATTATTCAAACGTTGTTGTGGGGAAACGGTTCAAACCACCACGATGGCAGCGACTCTTTCTTTCTAATTCAACACGAGTGGCATTGGTTACAGATTACTCTGACGTTGTTGTGGGGAAACGGTTCAAACCACCACGATGGCAGCGACTCTTTCTCTCTATTTCAACACGAGTGGCATTGGTTACAGATTATTCTAACGTTGTTGTGGGAAAACGGTCCAAACCGATCAAACCAGATTTATTTGAATCCCTGTTTTGAACTAGTGACTCCTCCCATAATGAAACCCCTCTCTCATTATGGGATAATGAAGATCTCTCCCATAATGATAAAAAATTACAAAGTGATGAGCCATGAGATGAGGCCGCAGAAACTAATCAAACTTTGTGAATATAACAGGAGTTAGTTAAGGCTGTAAATAAATCTAACAAATTAGAAGGAGACACATAAGAAAAACACAGCCACAAAACATACAAAAACGGGAAAGTTAATAAAAAAAAGTGTTGAGCAAAAAGCCACTATAAGGACCCTCAAAATAGATATTTTTTAACGGAAAACCCATTTTTACACTTACCCTCCAGTAATTTTATCAATCTCAGACAACGAGGCTGTACAACACCCGATTGGACCAAGAAGAGAGGGAAAATGTATGTCAAATGTTGAAACCTGAATTCCTGTCTTTAGACTGACTGCCTATTAAAAACATGTATTAAAAAAATAATGGAAAGTATACATTTCAAATAGTATTATTTTGTGTCATCAGAAATCATAAAAATAATGAGAGTAGGAAAATTAAAAGTTAAGCAAATAAATAACTCTGTAAATATTTTGGGGATAACCAGTAAAAATACATAACTAATATTGAAATACAACTATCTAAACTTGAAATAAAATAAAAAAATCAAGAAAAGTATTACATAAAATACTACAATTTAATAAATGCAGGACTTTTGTAAGAAACGTTTTAAGAAGATTAAAACTTCCAGATAAGCCACATTTTACTGCAAGAACATTCTATGTATAGTAAAGAATGTAATATAACATATAAGTTACTTACAGAACTAAGGTCATTATTGCTTCATAAATATCGAAATAAACCAACATTTAAACAATTATTTAGTAGGGGAGACCGGGGCTAGTTGGGTACACTTCCGTCTACTGAATTTTCTAATTTTGATAACTAATATTTTTAGAAAACTAATAATCATACAATAAAATATATATCTTAAGCTAATAAAAAAAATATATTAGAAGTAGTTTTACCAAAGAAAAACGTCATAAAAGTTTACTTTGTTTATCAATGCACGTGTACCAACTTGCCCCCGTATCGGGGCAAGTTGGTACATTACCCGGGGCATATTGGTACATAAATAAAACTGCATAGGAGTTAAGGGATAAAACAGTATATTGTGGCAGATCTTGAAATTGTACATCAATTTATTAATCATACATGTTTACATTAAAAAATCAACTCTATATGGTAGATATTGGTTTGTCTAAACGTTTTCACATATCATCAAATTCATCACAATGAAGGCAAACAAAGTACTTTTTGCTGCCCCTAACACATTTATCATGAGCCCATTTCTTGCATTTCATACATCTTATCCAGTCTTCACCGAATTTTGAATTTTTATATTTTTCGAAGCAGTATATACACACACATGAATCATCATCATCCTCACTCTCATATTCTAAATGTTCGATTGGTTTTGTCTTTTTTCTAGGAAGACGTGTTTTATCACCAAACAAACGCTTTACACTGCTGCTTGTAGCCTTTTCACGATCAATTCTTTGTTTCTTATCATATCGTTCAAATTTCTTACTTTTTGCTATTTTTTGGTCTTCAGCTAACTTATTTTTAACTGGAGTGTCAGTCAAAATTGCAGACACCCTCCTTTTTCTTCCTCTATTAGTTCCTTTACGAGGATCCGCCTTTTGGAATGGACGAACTTCTTCTGGAGTTGGATGAAGCCTTGAAGGACCAGGCGTAGGACTCTCCACAACCACTCTCGAATTTGAGGTTACAGCAACTTCCTGGTCATTTATGTGGGATGTGGTTGTATGTTCTATGAATGATTCGCTTCGGATATCATTTTTAGGCGAAACAAGTTCTGGGTTAGGTCTATCAGTTACAAAACTTGGCATGAAATCGGCGTCTGTAAAGATGTCAGGATTAAGAGGGAAAATGCCCGTCGTTCTAAAACCGGACATGATGTTTGATGGCGTTAATGCCAAAGGGGCACTTTTTGATATAATTCCAGGGATATCATAAATAGTCATTGGTCTCTTGTTTGTAGCAACCCATGACTGACAAGCTGAATTGAAGTGTTTTTTCATTGGACCATAAACAGATCGGTCTAGAGGTTGCAGTTTGTGGCTGCAATGTGGTGGAAAGGACAAAAGGGTGACTCCATTATCTTTAAAGTAGTCCAACACTTCCGCAGATAAGTGTGAGTCATGATTGTCTAACAATAACAAACATTGTCGTTCCTGTGAACACCTCACAAATGAAACAAAGTGCTTTGCAAACTTCAAAAAGTTTTTCTCAACCATCCATCCTGAAGGGTTGGCGTCTCCACCACATCCAACTGGCCCATCACGTAGGTAATGTTCACGATAATGCACTCGCGGAAACACTAAAAATGGAGGAATTGAGATTCCAGCTGCATTTACCGCAAAGGCTCCTGTTATTAGAGTTCCTCTTTCACCAGATGTAAGACTGCCAATCTGCCTGAAGCCTCTGCGAGCAACAATTTTGTCAGGTTTGTGCACAGTTGTAAACCCTGTTTCATCGACATTCCATACGTCTGCCGGCCCAAGCTTCAAGCGGTTATACACTGTAGTTAAGTTCTCAAAAAACATACCAACGTTGGTTTTATTGAAACTGGTGGCACGAGAGAAACTAGTGGCTTGTGGGGACCTAATTGATAGAGTATGGTGTCTTTTGAGAAAACCTGTCAACCATTCGACGCCAGCCATTTCATGGTCAACCCATCGCTCTGGAACTTTTCGTCCACAAGCTACAGCATATGTATACGCAAATCTGCGAACATCAGCAGGAGTCAAGCCAAAATAAATGTCAGATGCTTTCTTTAAATACTCAACCAGTTGTTTTTCTTGATCAGGTGTGAAAATCTGAACAAAAAGAACAACTAAGATTAGTTATATTTTCAACATTGGTCATTTAATTGAAAACAAAAGTTAGGGGCCTACTATCTATTAACCTATATTTCAGACAGCCTGATACAACACGGGCTTAATGTATGGTGATCGGATCAAAGTTATCGCAATTATTAAGTCACATAATCAAACTGATAGTTTAAAACTAATAATTATTATTATTAGCTTTTATAACTGTAATGTAGGCTACTTACTAATCGAGGCTGGATATATCCAAATGAGAGCCACGGTATGGTGGACTCTTTTACAGTTGAATCAGAGTTGTGGGCTGCATTAGTCTTACAAGAAGAGTTCCTCTCATCCTGGGATTCAGAGGTGACTTGTCGTTCTATGGAGCGTGGCAATGACAGTTCTGAAAAACATCACTTTTTGTAAAAAACTATCATTCTATTGTAGGCAACTGTAGAATTATTAAGCCTACAAATTAAGAACGCAGTTACTTCAAACAAATAATAAATGTATATAAACTTGTTTGTTAATAGGTATAGTAAATCAGTAGGCTAAAGAAAAACATTTATATAGCCTACCCTCATCAGGCACTGGCTGGGTGACAACATGGTCTTGCGTTTGTAAAGGTTCGTCTCGAGGCCCAATTTCAGTTTGCTGGTTGATTTTTTTGCAGTACCGCGCCAAGGTGTTTAGAGGAATTTGGAAATGTTTCGCAGCTCCCCTCAGTGTCATTAATCCTCCTTTTACTTGAGTTACTGCTTCATGCATAATCTGGGGAGTAGTGCTCCCACGCGCAGTCTTTCTAATATATGTTCTCACCATAGTTGATCCTGAAAAATCACACCAAATTGTATTACTCACTAAGTAAGAGATTCCTATTATCATTGTAGGCCTACTTTGAAAATACACAAGGTATTTTGTAAGACATTCTTGCCATATTCGAAGGTGTACAACATACATGTTTAGTTTATCACTAATATTATAATAACTCACTCTACCGTCTTTGTCATTAATAGTTAGGCCTATAACAACAACAATTACATTTGTAATATGGTCGTGGGGCTAGTTGGTACATTGTACCAACTAGCCCCCTCATAGGTGTACCCAACTAGCCCCGTCGCCATCTTTTTTACTCTACAGTTCCTACAACCTTGTCTTTTGAAGATAAATTTAGTTTAAAAATACCTAAGTATAGCCAAATAAACTCTTTATAACAGTGTATCATATTGTGTACGATTAATATTACAGTTTAGGCTAGAAAAAACTTCAAAGAAAGTATGCAAAAATTACTTACCGGCTCATAAAACATAAATAGCAGCGTAAAATCCAAACAACTGCAAACAGTGAACTGACAACTCAAGAGGTCGGCCGGGTGGTAGAGGGGATCAGACCGGTCCCACTCTCCCCTCCACCACGCGTTTGTATTTCCGTCTAGAAGCAATGTACCAACATGCCCCTGTACCCAACTAGCCCCGGTCTCCCCTATGATCAATTTTTAAAATATTTTCTTTAGCCATAATTGTTTTACTAAAATGTATAGCAATTTTATATTAAGTTATTTCTAGTAGTAGAATATAATTTATCAGAAATCTCTCGAGTAATATATGTTCATACGTATTTTTACAGTGAGAGACAAAATCATAATATACAATAATTTAGAAACAAAGTTTACTTTTCACAGTAATTAATTACAATTACCATCAACAATTATTTTCGACTTATTTATATTTGATATTTATCACACCCATTATTTTCGGCTCCCTTTTACACAGAAAAGATCAAAGCATATTACACTGCGAAATGTTTAAATTATAAAAGCTAAATTCCTTTGGCATATCATTTTGGTTGAAGATCATCTGATTTTAATGAGTGAAATGTACATCGTTCGTTAGACACGCACGAAACTAATTGGCAAAGTGAACAGACGCCGTCGTAACAAGAGACTAATTGAAACGTGGCAAGTTGGAATATTAGGGTAATTAGAATATTTTATGATTGCAACTCTCTATTTATTACTGAGAGTAATGTTGCTTTACATACTTTACATTCATACATATATAGATAGAAATGTTTAATGTTGTAATGTAGCGTTACATTCTAATTTAGTTTGTATTGGGAAATGGTGTGCTTTTTTTGTTTCAATTGCTGTTTTGTCAACGACAATGGCAACTTTATTTGGAATATTCTTAATTATTTATGAATATTTATTTTAAAAAGAAATAAGAACGTAAAATAAATGTATACACGTATACTTTTTTGCTATAAACCATAACAAAATCACTAATAAAAATATTGTATAAATTGAAAACCATAAGTTTTGTAAGTAAAATCAGTGTAAAAAAGTGGATTGGATTTCGATTAACCTACAAAATTTATGAATAGAAAATATTTGTATAAGTGGATCTTAAATCATGTCTTAATGAACCGTTGTTGATTAGTTAAAGTTATTACGATTACATAAAATTCATTAACGTATTGAAATACAATTTAAATCTTCCAAGTTTCATTACATATTTATAGGGATTTGATATTTTCTCAAATTATACGTATAGAATTTGTTGTTTTCTTCTTCATTGCAGCGCTTTTTTAATTTGAATTAAAGAAACAACAAAAAATGTGTGTTGCCTGATGATGCTGGCAAAAGGCCTAGCAAAAAGTACGAAGAATTCTAATATCAACTCTAATTGAATTTAACAACATATAGTGTTGTTGTCAATAATTTTCAAGTTAAAAAAAATTAACTTGAAGTCGAAAAATAAACTGTAACATTTGTTTAATTTTCCTGTGTGCAGTTTAATCGTATTTTGATCATTATTACATTATAATTATTTAATAATGAATGTTAAAGTTTTGATAGTAAAATTATGCATATATAATTATAATTTTATTCCTCATTCATGTAAATAAGGGCCAAAGAAACAGGAAAGTTTGCTTCATTTTCCTTTGTTATAAATATGCACTAATAAATTAGGACATTTTCTATATTATTATATATTTACATACACATTGTTAAATTTAATCTTAATCAAAGTAAACCATTTACTTTTGGTCCTTTATAATGCATATCGTAAAAATTTCTAATATGCATCGTTAGGTTTGAGGTCAGCTATCGTTATTTTGTTAATTTCAAAAAGCTGTGATATATATTTGGATACAGATCCAAAAGTTATTATGGCATATTAATTTATTACATTTAAAGTGATCATTCGCAAAGCTAAGTCTGAAAAATCAAGCCATTTAAGACCTAGTACTTCTGATTATGTTTCTAATGGCTAATCCCTCCGTAAAAAAGTGCAGGTGGCACTCTGTAACTATGTCACCCATTGTTTGAATATACTCAAGCATACCGCTCTTACAAATGCCAATAATTTGATTTGGTTGTACTAGTATTAGCCTATCTGCAAGAAAGCCATTAAATATAATATTTATTACATCAAAAGGCTACTATCCTTAACTATGAGAACGTGTGGATTTTAACAACACATTACACCAATAAACAACAATAATATAGGGAAAATAGAGAAATTTTAATTGTATAACTCGTTGGATCCTGTAAACTAACGATTATTCAATAAAATTCTCTAAATGAAATCTGACACTATTGTTCCACAATTAATTATAATTCCATCTACCCCACTTACACAAATAATAAATTTTAATCCCCATTAACCAACTCTTAACTCGCACCTAAAAGTAGCTCTAACATTTGTTTTCACGTAAATTACCCTATTATACTTCTAACCAAAAGAGTTTGATAATTATATAGTTGCTAATTAACATATACTTGTATATAAATACCTTAGTATATTCTTAATTTATAATAAATTGTTTACATCAAAATTATATTTAAAAAATAATTCTTACAGAAACAAAATTTCTATGATATTAAACTATTTATTGAAGAGACACGTTTGGAATGCTTAATTTTGTAATAAATTAAATGCCCCCTTTAATAAAATGGTTCCAGTCATTTACAATACTCTTATTTTACAAATTAAAAATAAAATTTATTTAATTTGTCAAATAGCCAGACAACTTCCATAATCTTAGTTCTTATAAAGAACGTCAGGGTCTAAGTATAGAGGTTTTCAACTGTGAGAGTGGAGCATGTTAACAAACACATAACTGAAGTTAATTAAACATGTAATGTACTAACAAAGATTTGGATAAATTATTTATTTTAATATTTTGATTATAAATTGATGAAACTATTTAAATTCTACGCCCATACAGTGCAAACATTTGTTTTATATAATATTTATGTCAACTAACAAAGTTTACTAGCATTACGTGTGTAGGATTAACTCCAGGAAATAAATAATTTGAATTCATCTATAAAAACAAATGTATTTCAAACTAGGCACGTAAATATATTTTCAGATTTTACAAAGTATTAAACTACTGCAGAAGTGTATTAAAAAATCTAATACAATTACGACCTATATATAAACATGGTGAATGGTACGTAGTGTTTACAAATTTAAGGGCTTAAACTACATGCTTGGGGCTACTTAAAAACGCAAAATTCCGATTGTATGCCAAACGGTTCGTGTGGTATGTTCAATTTAACAGTTCTTTTAATCTTGGACCTAAACATAAAAAAACTTTATTACTTACTCAAAAGATCATATATTTTAAACTGTCACACCATTTTTGAAATATACAACCAATTTTTTACAAAAATAATGAGCTAGTATCAAGCGTAAGCTAAGGTTGGTACTTAAAATGATGCTTTAAAGTAAAAAAATAACGTTTTTGTAAAATGTTAAACAATGTTTTATGCATAATCACTGAGTTATGGTAACGGACATAATGTGTCTAGCCATACCGAAAACTGCGTAATTTAATGTTCTTTCCAGAGATATGCTTTTGTTTATATTGTTGTAAAATTTTTCATTTTTTATTATTATTAGAATAGGAAGAAGCACAGAGTGCTTCTTTTCAGTGGTATGATTGTGATTTTAACTATCTATTCCGTCATCGAAAATATTAGGCGAAACTGAACTAAAAACACAGTTTGCAGAATATTTGAAGTGTTTTTATAATGTATTACAAGAAATATTATAAAACTTTGATTTGACATAATACTAAGACATACTAATTACGTTCGTACAAAGATTTTTCTTAAATGTCAACTTACAAGAATAAGATTTACAAATGTTGTTCAAGCTGCCTTCCTCCATTTGTGATGCAGGCCTGTGCTCTCTTGCGTATTGTTGTCTCTTTTGTTGAGAGTTCTTGGCGCACTACTTCAGCAGCCGTAGTTATTCTCTCCCACAATTCTTGTTCTGTGTTGAATTTTTTTTTCATACATCCCCATACAATCTATTAGACTAAGGTCCGGCGATCTAGCTGGGCACGCTACGGGCCCACCCCGTCCAATCCATGTAGGATAATTGAACGTCAACCAGTGACGCACTTCTGCGGTGAATTGTGGTGTAGCTCCATCTCGTTGGAAAATTAGATTGTCTCTTTGTTCATGGTTGATATCGTCTAGCATCAAAGGGAGGCCATGCTCTAAAAAGTCCAAAACGCATTCCCTATTAAGGTTTCCCTCGATCATGTGTGAGCCAATAAGCGTTTCACCTACTACCCTGGCCAATACCATAATGAGAAATCTCCTTTGAAAATATCGTTCTGTGGTTGCTCTTGGGTTATCTTCCGCCCACATGTGCATATTATGTGTATTAAAGATTTCTTGTCTTGTAAATATGGTCTCATCTGTCCAAAGGATCGCTATTGAGCAACTATCCACAGAACTGAACACGAGGAGTGAAGTCTTGAGCTTCAAGTGCTTTTGTACAGGCGTGAAGTGGTATGGATGAAACTTTTTCTATGAAGAATATCCAACACTTTTCACTGTGAAACATTTAGTTGAGCCGCAATGTCCCTACTACTACTCTTTCGAAAGGTTTTTAGAATCAATTCTTCAACACTTACATCATAACTAACTGGACCTATCTCAGAAGACTTTTTTCAAACTTTTCCACTTCCCACTAACCTCTGGTGAAGTCTAGTGAACACCTGTGGGCTGGGACCTCTTCGATCTGGATACCTTAAACTATACTCTCATTGCGCAGCAAGTGCATTGCCGTTGAAAAACCCATACAAAAAAATGCATATTCTCTTGTAGTGAACTCCATGATGATACAGAACTGAATAGCTCATACCCAGACCCGGTCTAAAGAGTAAATAGATAATGGTTTCCGGGTTTTCTTGTGATAAGGTTGCTTTAAAATAAACTATCTTTTGTTAAAATAACCGGTTAGTGGAATTTCTCAGTCATTAGGGACAACAAACAAAACTATTGATAAGGTTTGGGTGTATGCCGGGTCTAAGAATTGTGGTGGAACCCCATTCGTCTCTGATTTACATGTGTTTTTAATCACATAACGTTATTTGATTTTTCTAGTCCTGGTTGCTGGCTAGTAGTTTACTCTTCAAATGTTTTAAGCACTCTGTTTTTCTTTCTATTTAAATAATAATAACAAATGGAAAATTGTACAATAATACAAACAAAAGCATATCATAGGAAAGAAAATTAATTTACGCAGTTTTCTGTATGGCTTGACACATTTTGTCCGTTACCATAATTTAGCAAATACACGTAAAACATTGTTTAAATTTGACAAAAACATGATTTTTTAATTTAAAGCATAATTTTAGGTACTGACCTTAATTTACGCATGATACTAGCTCATTATTCTTGTTAAAAACTTGTAGATATCAAAATTGGTGTCATAGTATATGAAATATATGATCTTTTGACTAAGTATAAAGCTTTTTTATGATTAGGTCCACGATGAAAAAAAAAATCTTAATTTGAACATATCACACTAACTGTTTGGCATATAAAAGTGAAATTTACGTTTTTTAAGTGCATATAGTTTAAGCCCTTACATTTTAAAACACCACGTACCATTCACGCTGTATTTATATATACATATAAAACTGTTAGTATTTTACTACGCTTGTTATTTAACTAAACATTTCTACGCTCTATGTCAGAAGTTCAGGTATTGTTTCCGTCACAAAAGGACAATTCGTTTAAAATTGTTCTAAACATTTATAGCTAACATAAAAAGTCAGGTAGAGACTTACATAAAATGTAAGAATACAGTTTTATCTATTTAAAAGAAGAACTTAGTGGAATTAACATTGATTAGACTAAGTGATAGGGAAGGGGAGGTTTGAGGTTGGTGGATAAAACTCATATGAGAGTTCCAAGGGATTGTGACTGGTTAGTGTTAATTACAGAAGTAGCCCTGAGATCTTCGAGAAAAATCCATTTAATCATTGGTCCAAATGTACATAGTACCTTATCCGAACAATGTTTTTTATTTTTTTTGTATTTTTATTATTTTTTTATGAGGATAGGTGTGTAATTTACACTTTTTTCAAATTATCATTATGGCTGTTTGTATACTCGAGTGGTGCTAAAAAAACAAGGACCTTGTTTACCGACTTTTAAGAATTATAATAGTTATACCAGAGAGATATATTGAGGAAACGTTAGCCATGAAGAAATAGAAAGATAAATATCTGTAACAATTACTTTAAAGTAAAAACATATAATTTTTACTTGAATATGTAACGATGCGGAGGGATTCCAGTGATCCCAATTATTGAAAATAAATGTTATACTTTTGTCCATCCCCATGTTGAAAATAATTTTAAATTATTAAGTTAATAGTTAAAAACCGTAATTAATCGAGGCATAAAATAAGGAGTTGTAAGAATAATAACTCGGTCTTTGGTAAATGTAGAAATCTTCAATGGCCATAAAAACCCCGAGTGACAGTTGATATCCACTGAGAGATAATAGAGAACTAGGGAAAAACTAGCTGCATTAACGTACAACTAACGTGTGAAGCACTTTTTGCTTATATATTTACATTGCCCTCAGGTTGTTCACTAGACCCATGTTTTCCTCTAATTATCATCCTCTCAAGTGAAATGTCAAGCTAAACATGAAACTCACACCTATAAACATTTTAGCGTTGGATGTTTATATTTCGTATGAAATCCTAACCCGGTATTATTTTTTATGATTAGCATATCGTACTTTAATTAGAATGCTTTCTTATTTATACGTGATATTGGTAAATTTATTGTTACAGACATTTTATGAAAACTTATTTAAATGAATATTAGTTACATATTTATAAAATTACGACACATGTATCACTACAAGTATGACACCAATTTACATGTTTGAGTATTAACAGCCATGAGTCGATAGATAACCAAATCTCTAATCTATACCATAACCACCTATGGCACTAATTTTGTTTAGATATTTAGGTACGAGTATCTAATATCTATATAGCCGCACGTGTAACTCACTCACTGACTCACGTATACAAATTCTAACCCACTTCCAGATGAGCTAGAAACTTGAAATTTGGCACCCTTGTAGCTTTTGCCGAGCAACCGACGAGAAAATTCCGAAAATAAAAAATTTATAATTTTTAACCCTCCAAAAAAATCAAAATGGCGGACGGGAATTTTGAATTCTGTGCAGAGTTTTACTGACGGCTTAATTGTGGGCAAACCGTTGGTTGTAAAACAAATCTGACAGCATATTCCAGATTTTAATTAAATTTCCTACAATTTTGGTCATATACTATTTTTTTGTATTTTTGATAATTTTTACGCAAAAAATCGTTAATTTTCACATTTCGTTCAAAAAATGTTATTTTTGTTTTGTTTTTCGTATTTTACTGCATTATAACGATAATTTAAGAACTTAAACCCCTACACACTACTTAATTTTACTAATTTGTTATCAATACTACTATTAAATTCGATTTTGCACTGTCCGTAACCTAGAAAAAATCCAAAATGGCTTACGTGAGAACGTTTTTTTTCAGAGTTGAGGTTTTTGTTTTACTGAAACTTTAATTTTTAGTTTGTTTAACACCAAATGATATGGTAAAATTAACAATAAAATTCTGGACAAAAAGTGTCCTGGATGTTTTTGTGCTATATACAATGGTTTCCTCAGAAAAAGTCGGTAAACTTGAGTTCTTTCGAAAACATGTGATTTTTTTGGAATAGTTCCTCCCATTTAAGCATGATGGGAGGAGCTAAAAACTTAAAACCCTACATGTTATTTAAATTTAGCACTTTGTTATCAAACTGCTATAAACTTTGATTTTTCACTTTTTATAACCTAGAAAAAATTCAAAATGGCTTACGTGAAATTGTTGTACTGTTTGCAGAGTTGAAGTTTTTATTTTACTGAAGCTGTAAAATTTAGTTTAGATAGCATCTAATGAAATTTTCAACCTAAAAATTAGATGCTGTACAAAAAATGTAATGTACATTTTTGTGGTACATACTATAGTTACCTCGAAAAAAGTCAGTTAAATTAAGTTTTGTCGAAAACAAGTGATTTTTTTTGGAAGAAATCATCCTATTTAATCATGATTAAAAGAAGCCAGAAACCTACAACCTTACATACTATTTACCCTCATATTTCCTGTTACTAAAATACTATACAATTGGATTTTGCACTTTTCATAAAAAAAAATGCATAATGGCTGACGAAAATACGCTTACCTATTTACACAGTTGAGATTTTTGTTTTACAGAATCTGTAATAATTAGTTGGATAACACCTAATGAAATATTCAAACTAACAATTCAATTCTGTACGAAATGTGTCATAAACTTTTTGTGGTATATTCAATCGTTTCCTCACAAAAAGTTTATAAGTTTGAATTTGTGCCTCAGTTATAAACTTAGATAGTATCCAATAAAAAACTAAGGTAATTTCTTATGATCATCTTAGATAGAACCCCCCCCCCCCCCAGATCATATTGGGAGTCCCCTGTGATCAACGGATAATCACCCGTTATCATCTAAAATGGTGGAAGGGAATTTTGAATTGCTGACAGCATACTTCAAATTTGTAATTAAATTTCCTACAATTTTGTTAAGAAGTAATTTTTGGTATTTCTGATATTAACTTCGCAAAAAATCATCAAATTTCACTTTTCGTTAAAAAAATTCTATTTTTGTTAGGTTTTCGTATTTTATTGCCGTATTACGATAATATAAGAACCTAAAACCCGTACACACTATTTAACTTTACTACTTTGTTACGAAAACTGCTATAAAATTTGATTTGTAACTTTCCTTAACCTAGAAAAAATCAAAATGGTTGATTTGAAAACTCTGACCTGTTTGCAGAGTTAAAGTTTTTTATACTGAAGCTGTAGTATTTAGTTTGGACAACATCTAATAGAATATTTAAATTATATACTTAAATGCTTTATACATAATACATTTCCACACAAAAAGTAGGTAAAGTTGAGTTTTGTCAAAAATATGTTACTCACTTATTCACTTACGTATTCAAATTGTGTACAAACTTTACGGACATTTAAACTATGTATAAAAACAGTTTGTATTCATTTTTGTTTCCTAAAGGCCAATCATAGTTTTACGCTGTATTTTCGGAATTTGTTTGTTGGTTTAGGCACCCTCCAGCGTCTGCGATAAACGTTTTTAGAACAGTTGGTAGACCGGGCCTTTGTCGATTGAAACGAGTCGCTGCAGCGTCTGCGAGAAACGTTTTTAGAACGGTTGGTAGAACGGCCCTCAGTCGATTGAAACAAGTCCCACCGAGGTTATAAGGATGACGCCGCTTTCCATGCCTCAGTCTGACACCCTACGGCCCTACACGCTTGAATTACCTTCAGTTCTGAACTGTTCATTTGTTTGGCTTTCTGCCCTATTGGAAACTGAATCGTTTTCACTGCATGGTGATACGAATCTTCTATCATCGCTATTTTTCAACATAAACTCTAGGTTTATTCTCCCGTTTCTTTCATTTAATACGTTTTTAATGTGATTAATAATCAATCACGAATTTCTTCTGATCGTTTTCGAGACTTTATATTATTTTTTGTTTCCATTTTCTTCCTCTCCATTTACTTTAATTGTGATTTTACATTTTAACTCTCTACAATGGCTTCTCATCAACAGATTGTTTTGTATTGCCGAGGGGTCCTTTTATCAGGGCAACAATGAACTCTTCACATGGAGTAGAAATGCTCAGTGTGTGGCTAATTCTGCTTGTGCCCTTGCATGGAAGAGTCTTGGTGGACATTTTTCGTCAACTGCAATCGATGCAATCCTTATGAGTGGTGATCGCATTTACAAAACACTGCGTAGTGAGAATTGTACTGGTAATGGGCGGTATTTGTTTCCAGAAGAATTACCATCAGTCATTAATGTTTTGAATCAGTCAGTTTCTCTATTACAACTAGAGCAAATTTACGATGCACTTTATCCTCTAACGAAAGATGATTGGCATGACACTGTTTCGTCACTTACTGAAAAATTACAAGACATATTGGCTGCATATCAAAAAGATATCGGATTCCTTTTCACGGGTCAAACAGTTACTGTCTCCTTTTGGAGGGCAAATGAACTGCTGTATCTGTTTGATCCACATCCAGTGAATGAAAAGCGCAATTTTGATTTGAATTGATGGTAATAATCTGACCCGCCCATTTCTGTGTGACAGCTACTTTTCACTGGCCAGTTTGATGTTGTCTAATGCAGCTCTGGATGGAGTTGCAAAACAGTTCACCATAACTAAGCTGACTTTGGGAAAAACTGCCACACAAGACCTTACTATTGTCCCTGAAGAACCGCGAATTGATGACCCTCCAAACCAATTATACGAACCAATCTGTACATCTAATGTAGACTCGCAGGAGTCTTATGTCGATGTTAAGTTAAAATTGATGCCTGTGGTAGTGTTATCACCCTTAAAAGAAATGTCTCCTTCGACCAGGCCATTATTTAACAAAATGCCTGGCAGACCTAAAAAAAAGGTTAAGCGAGGACGTCCAAAGAGCTTGACAAGTACTCGACAGGAACAGCTTACAGATGCAAAAAAAACGATACAGTAAAAATAAACCTCAGATAAATAGTGGTGGTGTAAGACGTTACACTGACCAGCTCCAAATCAACCGAGAAGCTGTCCGACGTTACACCAAGCAGAATCCCGAGATCAATCGAGAAGCTGTCCGACGTTACACCGAGCAGCATCCCGAGATCCAGCGAGAAGCTGTCTGACGTTACACCGAGCAGAATCCCGAGATCAATCGAGAAGCTGTCCGACTTTACACCGAGCAGCATCCCGAGATCCACCGAGAAGCTGTTTGACGTTACACCGAGCAGAATCCCGAGATCAACCGAGAAGCTGTTCGACGTTATAACGATCAGAATCCTGGAGCTTCCTGCCAGAGAGTAGAGGCTTTTCGATTGAAGAATCCCTCATTTTCCAACATGAGACACGTTCCTGCTCTCCTTGCTCGGAAGATTGGTGAACAAGGCCCGATGGCGTACTGGAGAGACTACGATTTAAATGGCATTAGTTCATTTAAACTCCGTAAAGTATGTCTTTGGGAAGATGAAATTTACAAGTGTTCGTACTGTCATGCTCGACTGTTTGAGGAAGAGAAAGACAGAAAAAAAAGTGGTGCTGTGGTGAAGGAGCGTATAATATTCTTAATCTACCTCCTTTGGACGCGCCGTTTTATACTAATCATCATTTCCTAGAAAGAGCCAGAACATACAACGACCTGTTTGCCTTCTGTGCACTCGAGGTGTCTGGTGGGTACCGTCATCCTAGTGGGCTCTCCTTCAAAATCGAAGGAAGAATGTACCACCAAGTTTAAAATCTGGACGCCGCTGGTCAAAGGTTCGCGCTTAAGGGTGGGGACGTTCAGTTTGTCAACCGGTGCCTTATTTACATCGACGATGGTGAGGAGAGCAAGAATATTGCCATGGGTAGATCTCTCAATGCCAATTTGATTGAATCTATCAGTTCTTATCTCATTTCTTCAAATCCTTTCAATAATGAATTTCGCCGTTTGAGCAATGAGCCATCTATCAACGCTCACTTACAGTTTGAAATTACAAATAGATCTACCCACGACCCTGTTCTTGGTGATAGGCAAACAGGCGTGGAAGTGCACGCTGTTCTCAGTACTGATGATTCCGTCAATGATCCCCGGAAATTGACTGTTTTGAAGAAGGGTTCTGCACGGCCATGTTCTATGGAAAGGAAATCATATTTATATAGATATGATTCACATGAATTAGTTACCTCCATGTTTTGTATACAATGTATAGAAACCATGATTTTTTAAAATAAATTTTGTATACAATGTATAAAACCCATGATTTTTTTTAAAATAAACATTTGTCCTGTTAAATAAATAAATATTTTAACTTTTTATATTCAACGAATTGGCCTGAACCCCAAGGGGGTTTGGGGGCGAAGCCCCCAACGAGCAAAGCGAGTTATACTTATTAAAATATTTATCCATAATAGTTAAAATAATTAGTAGTTGTATACCTTATAGGCCGTAAAACAACGAAATAATGTTTGAAATAAAATTTCTAATGACATTGTTAAAACTGAGATGTGATATTCTTCAGAGTATATATTTGCGTTGCTAAAGTTACTTGCTATTTATCAATACTTTTTAACGTCACTGTATAATTGACGACATGAAGGTTACTCAAGATTGATAACGCAGTTCTCACCACTTAACAAAAATAAATAAATAAATAAATGAATAAAAAAAAAAACCAAATAATAAACTAAAAGGTGTTTGGAAAATATCTTTCACTAATATAATTCCAGTAACAATAACCAAATGCTGTAAAACTACAAACATTTCTAATTATAAACAAGGAAAACTCGTATTTAAAGCATTATAAACTTGTAGATTATCTTTGCACTGTAACTGTTTTTATTATTTGATGATCGTTTAAAATAGATAAACTCAGGTAGACTATGATATTTGGGCAGTGGAGATTTTGTGACCAACTACTATTATTGTATGATTACTAAAATACGCATTTCCAGCAAGGTTGGCTTAAAATTACTCTACTAAGCCTCTACAGATTCCCTCACATTAGAAAAAAGCAGTGTAATTCCGTTATAAACTGTAACGTAAATAGATTAATTCACGTTATAATTTATAAATGGATTGTTCTAGATGTTAAAATTCTAAATTAAAACAGTTGGTTTAATTTCAGGCCCGAAAGTGCATACATGGTGTTAGGCTTAAGTAGAGGGGTTTATCTTAAGGCAAGATTGGATAACGCATTGTTTCAACAGTCTTATCTTAGTAATACAGTGATATAAATTGTTGAGTCTAAAAAATTTAATTATATCATTAATATGTGCAGAGTGATATTATAGTTTTTATATAATAAAAAATACACATTCCCCATAGTTAATTGATAAAACTAAAATAATATCTAAACTTTTTTAACATTATCTCTTTTATGATCCTCAAATATAACAGTAAGATAGCAAATAATATATTTGTGATGATTCTGACTAATGGTTTGGTAATTACAGTAAAATATTATTTTAATTCTTGATAAAATACTTTATGAATTGACAATCAAAGAGAATTATTGAACAAATAAGTACTATTTTTTGTTTCAACAAGTAAAGTATAAATATTTCAATCGCTAAGAAATCGAATTAATCACTGCCTCTTGTAAAAACTGACTACAAAGAGAATTTTAATATAATATTTAATTTTACAAAAGTTAAGGACAACGTGTGACTAATATGAATTCATTTACTAAAATACTACCATATTTAACATTTAAATGAATAGTAAAATATTGAAATTAAAATATATTGAAAACCAAATCTACACCAATGAAAATATCCTAAGGCCTATTGAACATTTTTGAAATCCACACAAAAATGTTTCATGATTTATGTAAATTGTATATGTTAAGGTATAAAAGAAGTGTTAATGTTACGTAAATAATATGCATAATGTTAATTAAATTCACTATTTAGATAAAAATTACTAATTTAGTTGTAAAGGGTGACTATCAATGTAGGAATATTATTAGTCAAAATTGTGACAGATAGTCTCTTAATTGTGTATTGTCATTTGTGTAATGAACAGCGACTGTTAACTTTGTATGAAATAAAATTAACTTTTTAAAAGCAACACAAAAATAGTTTTGTGTGATTCACACCAATGCTAAAAGTGTAACCATATACAGTTCTACTTGAGTTTATCTTTTAAGGAATAGTTTACAAACATGCGGTAGGGATAAAATAGCTTATAATTTTTACTTTTACAGTAGAACGTCAATAATCCGGATTAATTGGGACCGGACCCCATCCGGATTATCAAATTATCCTGATTATCGAAATTACCTTAAAAAAGGCCAGTATACACGATTAAAGTACATAAACATTTTAAAATTTTATATTTTCTCTTATACAATAAGGGGTTTAGAGGTGAAATTAATAAAAAAAAAACACATCTTTTATGTTCAAACACTGTATTGTAATTTGTTAGTAGCAACATGTGTACAGTAAAAACATGAAACACTATTTGAGCTTAAAAAAATGTGTAATAGGTTTTTGAAGTACCTGAAACAGTAGTGGTTCGTTTTTTCACAGCTATGTCCTTAATTTGTTTAAATTTTTATGGTACGATGTTTTAATTTTTTGCTACAAGAACAAAACAGGGAATATTGATTTTAAAAAGCTAAATGTTTGAACGGATTAAAATCCGGTCGTAACAGTTATGTAAAGTAAAAAATGTCAAAAACCATTTCCGTTTAAAAATTAATTTATATTTGAAACACAATCTGTGTGAAGTAATACGTAGATACAAATCCGGATTATTGACGGTCCGGATTTTTGACGTCCGAATTATCGACGTTCTACTGTATTTAAAAAATTTCAGTTAGAAGTAGGTAATCAATTCCTTCAAAAATGATTCCTCCAAAAATTTGTTCCTTTAAAAAATAAATGCTAATTTATTAATTTATTGTAGTAACTAAGCTTGGTATATTTTAGTAGATTATTTTATATTTCTTGTTCAAGAAAAAACTAATTTAACTTCATATTCGAATAAAACCCTTTACAATAACAGAAGGTGTAAGCAGGAGAATTCTGTGCCGTATAAACACAGTATTGTGGAAGATGTATTGACACAAAAGCCTCAAACAAGGACAATTGGGCTAATTAGAGACTTGGCGGTGTTTGAAAGAGATTAGAGCTAAGAGGTTGAGCTCACTTGATAACGTCTTACGGAAACACAAAACTCCACGAGTACTCGCTTCTGAAATGTAGCGGTGGGCTTTGTTCTTTGATGTAATTAGAATTATTTTGTCTATAAAGTGAGAGCAAATAAATGAAAAAGTGCAAACAATTACTAAAATTTTGAATAGGTTCAATAATTTTAGATTACTTAATAAAATAAATTATATCGGGTAGTGAACATTATTTACAGACAGTTTTAACCATTATACCAAATTAACTGTAATTATTGCAGGTAAATCTGTTATACTTTAATTTAAAATCATAACTTTATGCTACGTTAATTAATTTTATTTATTTAGAAAAATTTTTAAAGAATGTACTATAAGTCGTTCCAAGTAAAATGATGTCCCCTTTGTCTGATAGAATACCTAATTCCTTATAAACACATTTTTTATATACTTTATTCATCGTCAAGAACAAGGGGTTTCTGCCCACAGACAAGTCCTGCCAAAACATTCCACCTTGCTCTCTGTTTTGAGTAAGTATTTTTGTTGTCTCATACTTTCCTCCGAACCTTTCCTTATTCACCATCTAGTATTTTTCTTCTTTTTATTATCTTTTCCCTAACTTTGCTTTATATAGGTGTTCTCAATAGGCTCTCTCCACATTATCTCAACAATTAATTTTATTCTATTATAAATTTGATTATTTCCTTCTCTCTCCCCACTCCACTCAATACCTACTCCCAGACCATATCTCAGACTAAATATTCCCATTCTATTAAATGAACCCTCCTCCCTAAGCCATATCTCTAATGCTCAAATATCTTCTCATCCTTTTCATGAGAGTTGATAATTCCACTCCAAATACTAAAACATTCCATATACCTTATTTCTAGTTAGTGAGTCGTCAAATATCATTTCCATATGTGGGTGTGTAGACCCTACGGGATCGTTTAATTAAGGTGAGCTGGAGGTCCTCATGGAATCATGACTCTATTGTGGATGGGTGGGTTCCAAGTAACTGTGTGCGTAGGATGGTGGGTGAGCTTTAAAGGAGATGTATTCAGCCCCAAAAGTTCATGTTCGTAGGGCTGTTAGGTATCTCCATGGAGTCGTATCCTTAGGGTAAATATTAATAATTTACGGTCACTATAAGTCTATATTAATTTCATTATTGTTGTTTTGAAGCCCCTTGTTTGGTTTTGATTAAACATTGTTAAGTTGGCTTTTTAAATAATGGTAAAAGACTTATTACTAAACATTAAAAAGTGCACAAAAAGATAACAATAAAAAACAAATAAGTACGTTCAATTATACTCAATTGTTCGTTCTCTTGCTACGTTACAAATGATATATAACATTTATATAAAGGTTTCAATCACTTATAATACGGTGTTTTTATATAAATCATATGTTAAAATGAAGCCCTACAAGAATTGTTTGTAAAAACATTGACTATACCATTTCATGCAAAAGTACTTCAGAATCGTCATTTTCCAATTGCTTTCTGTGAATGCTTATTTTTGAAATAATATTTTAAGGTTTTAGGAATTAGAGGATTGAAACATTTCCAACATGTCCAGTACTATTACTGGAATATTAAATATGGACAACTGATTCCCGTATTAACTTTGTATTACAGAAATAGTTATAATGTCATTATTATTTTGACGTTCAATAGATAGATACATGGTGATTTTCCAGTTTTATTATTTTTTTATTTTTGATTTATTATACTGTTTTGATGAAAATAAATATATGCAGTAGTAGGTAAATCTTTTGTGTCTAATGTTCAATAGTTTATAAATATGAAGTAACCAATGCATTAAAACTGTATATCTTACGGTATTTTTATAAAAGTTATTTAATTTTTGGCCATAATATAAATGTTAATATTATATATGAATGAAAAGTTTGATTTTACTTAAACTATTCCCTTATCAAAAGTACGTATTAAGTTAAAATACCTTCAAACAATGCTTGGAATTGTTTACTTAAAATTAATTGTCTACATCGTTTAATTACATTATGATCATTTTTATTGTTTTATCATCTTCATGATAGGATAAACTGTGGTCAAGTCAGTTTATTTTAATATATTGAGATATAATTTTCTTAAAAAATATACAATCAAATTAATTAAATAATACTTGCATATATGTGTCATAACTATATACGCCTCGTTTTGGTCTAACCAAACTAAATATAATCCAAATATCCCAAATGAAATCGCTAAGCCTCTAGAACGACCCTTCCGCATGTCAAAATACATACACAGTTTTTTATGCTACTCTAGCTTGTATTTTCATCAATATAGCTGCAATAGCCAGAATTCAATGCGAACGTTGTTTCTATGTGTTATTTAACAGTTTCAGGACAAAATAGATATACTAGGATTATGGGATTAAAACGCCCTTTGAATGATAAGCCACCACAGATTTTCTTAATCGGCTAAATTTATTTCAATGTATTTTTAGGTCTATTCTTTAGTTTAGAATATTGGTGATTGTTAAAGAAAATAAATAAAAAAATACTTAAAAACCAACTACTGTATCAAGTTGACCACATTTATGTGAGCTAAAGTTTCAGGGAAGGGTTTAGTTTTTATATTATATTTTAAATGTTACTAGGTTATAGTATTGGTCAAGTAGGATATGTTTAGTAATTATTACTAATGGTGCTAAAGAGTGAACAGATAAATGAAGAGTCACTCAACAGTGTACTGATAAAGGATTTGATTATGATGTTTATTACGAACACATGTGTCCATTTATTCGATGGAAATACAAACGTAATTCTACTATTTCTTTTATATCTCTGTGCTTCTTGGTATCTCAATCAAAACACAAACTTTACATACATACATCTACCTCATATCATTTTTATTCAGCTCTTGACCCAAAAACTCCCTTTGTTCACTACTTCAAACCCTTTCCTTGTAATCTACCCTGTAAACCATTATTAGTTGATGTTCTCCATTCACACTTTTTCTTTAACTATTCCAATTGTTATTCACAAACTACTTCCCACAATAATTTTAAGCCGTTCTTAAACTAAAATAATTTCTAATTCGAAAAGTTTCAATGAGTCGGTTAATGTTTATAATAATATTAATGTACTGTGAATGTAACTAGAAATGGAATGTCCGTCAGTAAATAAATATATTGTCACCACTACGAAATATTGCGATAGCCGTGAAAAATGACTGGTTGGAATCAACAGCTGGTGTTGAATGGACTGTAAATGGTTTAGTGGCAGTTATCACTGCCTTTTGTATTGGCACTGTTATTGATATTACTCTCCACTCACTGCCAGCAAAATTACATTTTACGACAGTAAAATATACAAAGCATTATTTTTAGATACGATATTGTTCGTATTCTAAGGCGGATATGAATGATAACATGAGTTAAGTTGATGACCCGTGTAGGCTGGTTACTAACTGAGTTGGACTAGGCTCATTTTTTACGTTACTAGTAACTAAAAAACCTGAATTGTACATAAAATGTTAAGATATTAAAAAAGTATAATACAAAAAGGATATTGAACAATTGTAATACTTATCATAAATTAATCCACGGGACTAGTTTTTTGGTAAAATGTGTAATATAAAAATCATTATTTTACATAAATATCATTAGTAATCACTTAATGGTGTGATTGGGGAGGATACACGGAAGTTCAGTTTGCTACATGATATTTTGATATTGTTTTTAAAAAATATTTAAATATTAATCGTGTAGGAGACGAAATTGTAAGATTCTATAGTTGGTTAAGCAAGCAAAATGTTAATTATACTATCTAAATGTCTGTTAATTGAATTTATTATTCAATCTTTGAATCAAGCAAAAATTATATTATTGATTCGTTACTTTGTTGTCATATGTTTAGCCGTCCATCAAGATATGATGGGGAAAATATAAAATAATCTGCTTCACCTTAAAGTAATAAGGTGAACAATTTTACAAGCACTGTCAATATTGTTGATATTACAGTCAAGTACTGTTATATTTCAAATAGTTTCTGAACTTGCTGTACATTTTGGTGTACTATATGCAACTTTGATGAAATAGTGCAGTAGGAAATGTAATAAATATATAAATAACAAATATATTCTACATGGTTTTACTTAATCAAATCAAATATTGGATTATCATCATAAATTCGTAAGCTAACTTGCATTGTAAACAGAATAATGTATATATATTTTTCACTAAAATATTCAGCTATAACTCTTTTTGTGTATGTTCATAAATGCTAGGAACTAAAAATAATATGAACATGTAAGAAGACAATTTCCAAGAATAATGGAAACCTTAGGATGTATTAGTATTTAAAAATAAATCATGCTTGTTTTCTACAAACATTACAAGAAGAAATAGTAGCACAGTGCTGTAGGGTATAAGTGGTTCTGTAGATTGTAGTTAATTTTATACTTGGTTCTCTTAATTCCACCATGGCTTTCACTCAATGGTTGCTAGCGACGTAGGTAGCATGGACACTAATAGATAAGTCTGGATTATCCATGCTGGGTGATAGTAACTGCCCGGAAGTTGCGTGGGAAGATAACCAGTATTAGGATTATCAATTAGTACATGTTGGGTGGTAGTAACTGCCCGGAAGTTGCGTAGGAAGATAACCAGTATTAGGATAGTCAATTAGTACATGTTGGGTGGTAGTAACTGCCTGGAAGTTGCGTAGGAAGATACCCAGTATTAGGATAGTCAATTAGTACATGTTGGGTGTAGTAACTGCCTGGAAGTTGCGTAGGAAGATAACCAGTATTAGGATAGTCAATTAGTACATGTTGGGTGGTAGTAACTGCCTGGAAGTTGCGTAGGAAGATACCCAGTATTAGGATAGTCAATTAGTACATGTTGGGTGTAGTAAATGCCTGGAAGTTGCGTAGTAAGATAACCAGTATTAGGATAGTCAATTAGTACATGTTACGTGGTAGTAACTGCCTGGAAGTTGCGTAGGAAGATACCCAGTATTAGGATTGTCAATTAGTACATGTTGGGTGGTAGTAACTGCCTGGAAGTTGCGTAGGAAGATACCCAGTATTAGGATAGTCAATTAGTGCATGTTGGGTGTAGTAACTGCCTGGAAGTTGCGTAGTAAGATAACCAGTATTAGGATAGTCAATTAGTACATGTTACGTGGTAATAACTGCCCGGAAGTTGCGTAGGAAGATAACCAGTATTAGGATTGTCAATTAGTATATGTTAGGTGGGAGTAACTGCCCGGAAGTTGCGTAGGAAGATAACCAGTATTAGGACTGTCAATTAGTACATGTTGAGTGGTAGTAACTGCCCGGAAGTTGCGTAGGAAGATAACCAGCATTAGGATTGTCAATTAGTACATGTTGGGTGGTAGTAACTGCCCGGAAGATGCGTCAGTAAGATAACCAGTATTAGGATTGTCCATTAGTATATGTTAGGTGGGAGTAACTGCCCGGAAGTTGCGTAGGAAGATAACCAGTATTAGGATTGTCAACTAGTACATGTTGGATGGTAGTAAATGCCCGGAAGTTGCGTAGGAAGATAATAAGTAATAGGACTGTCAGTAAGTACATGTTGGGTGGTACTAAATGCCCGGAAGTTGTGTATGACGATAACCAGTATTAGGACTGTCAATTAGTACATGTTGGGTGGTAGTAAATGCCCGGAAGTTGTGTAGGACGATAACCAGTATTAGGACTGTCAATTAGTACATGTTGGGTGGTAGTAAATGCCCGGAAGTTGCGTAGGAAGATAATCAGTATTAGGACTGTCAATTAGTACAAGTTGGGTGGTAGTAAATGCCCGGAAGTTGTGTAGGAAGATAACCAGTATTAGGATTGTCAATTAGTACATGTTGGGTGGTAGTAAATGCCCGCAAGTTACGTAGGAAGATAATCAGTATTAGGATTGTCAATTAGTACATGTTGGGTGATAGTAAATGCCCGCAAGTGGCGTAGGAAGATATTCATTATTAGGATTGTTAACTAGTACATGTTGGATGGTAGTAAATGCTCGGAAGTTGCGTAGGAAGATAACCAGTATTAGGATTGTCAATTAGTACATGTTGGGTGGTAGTAAATGCCCGCAAGTTGCGTAGGAAGATAATCAGTACTAGCACTGTCAATTAGTACATGTTGGGTGGTAGTAAATGCCCGCATGTTGCGTAGGAAGATAATCATTATTAGGATTGTCAACTAGTACATGTTGGATGGTATTAAATGCCCGGAAGTTGCGTAGGAAGATAATCAGTATTAGGACTGTCAATTAGTACATGTTGGGTGGTAGTAACTGCCCGGAAGTTGCGTAGGAAGATAATCAGTATTAGGATTCTCAACTAGTACATGTTGGGTGGTAGTAAATGCCCGGAAGTTGCATAGGAAGATAATCAGTATTAGACTGCCAATTAGTACATGTTGGGTGGTAGTAAATGCCCGCAAGTTGCGTAGGAAGATAATCAGTATTAGGACTGTCAATTAGTACAAGTTGGGTGGTAGTAAATGCCCGGAAGTTGCGTAGGAAGATAATCAGTATTGGACTGCCAATTAGTACATGTTGGGTGGTAGTAAATGCCCGCAAGTTGCGTAGGAAGATAATCAGTATTAGGACTGTCAACTAGTACATGTTGGGTGGTAGTAAATGCCCGGAAGTTGCGTAGGAAGATAATCAGTATTAGGATTGTCAACTAGTACATGTTGGGTGGTAGTAACTGCCCGGATGTTGTGTAGGAAGATAACCAATATTCGGATTGTCAATTAGTCGAAAATCATACCAATATCAAGTGGTTTGGGATCATGTCAAGTCTAGGTCCCTTAGTTGCTCTGTCTACTGGTAAATTTTCCTTTCTGAGGAACAGTCAAATTAGGTCAGTGTCTAGTTTACACAGGTCATATACACTCATATAATCGTTTAAATATAACTTAATATAGTCACGAATTTGTGTCGGAGTCTTATATTTAAGAATACATTAAATCCTAGTACTATTCTAATAACATTTACTAGTTTTCGACCAGGGGTCATGAACCTTAGTTTTTAGCCGTATATAAGTTAGTATCTGCACTATGCAAAAAACTGTCTATTGACTGACAAAACTATATAAATTTTACTTTAAATTGTTTTAAAACATTAATTGGAGAGGCCATAGATAAGGGACTAAGGGGCTGGCCTGCCACGCAGCCGGTCCAGGTTCGATTCCCGATAAGACCACTAATTGACTTTCCTCTGCCACTCCCGTGGTTTATAAGTCACGTAAAGCCGTTGGTCCCCAGGCTAAGTGTTATAGAGGGTTCCGGAGCCTTAACTTCGCTTGGTTAAATAAGTCGATCTTTAACTTAAACTTTTTAACTTTAAATTTATATATTCTTCAGAAAAACCTCTGTTATTTTACTACTAGAAAGTGTTCATCAATTTCATACAGCAACAAAAACTAATTTGTAATAAACAAAAACAACTATAACACATATTTAGTAATAAACAAATATGTTAGAAAATAAAGATATTATTAGCCATTTTCTGGGACAAATAAATAAAAAAGATAATAAAAAAGCAAAATTAAGTAGCGTTTTACAAAATTCTGTACTTTATTTGATACTGAATTTGTTCAATAATATATATGTTTTATAGAAACGAACTTTTGGAGTCTTGTGCCTTTTTAAAAAGTGCTTTTCATTGAAAAAAAGGTCGTTACTAGACTACACATAAAAAATCAAAGTAAACCTCTTGATATCTACATTCAAAAACATCAGTATCAAAACATTACAATATAATAAGTATCAAAAATATTTCCTCGCTTACAACATAAATTACCTCTCATGTTTAAAATTAAAAGGCGCTTAAAGGAAAGTTGATGGAAAATAAATCCTCTCAATAAACCGGATTGGAGTGTTTTCCATCAGAATTCAAAGAATTCTTATAAGGCGTAAATAACTAATTAAAAAATCTGTCAGGAACATGAATTTTAAATTGTATAATTTACTAAATATTAAAGTACACTTCACAACAACATAATTAAAAAGAGTGTTGAGTCAGACAGTTAATTTCATTGAGTTCTTGAATACGTAAATCTAACTCTTTAGAAATTCCATTATTCACTATGTTAATTAAATGTTTAATATATCTTATCATATATTTATAGTAAATTGTTAATTGTACGTGTAATTTTTTAAGAATTCCGAATATATATATATATATATATATATATATATATATATATATATATATATATATATATATATATATATATATATATATATATATATATATATTTAGTAAAATTTTAAGTACACTGCAAAATATATTTTTCTATCTGGAAGTGTTTATACAAACACTAAACAAATAAAAACCGTTAATAAAATATTTATTGTATAATGTGGTTTTGAGTGTGAAATCATTTAATATAATTATAAAATTCAACAATTATCTTTTACTTATAAATATATTTAAATTTATCCTAGCACTATATGTATGGTTTAGTTTATTGTTTACTTTTGCTAGATCATATAAGTCTTACGTCTACTTCAAACAGAATTATTTGAATAAAAGATTGCTTAGTTGTTATATTTATGGTTAGGTCAATATTGTAAATATATTCCCAAACTAAAAGATCAAGAACTGAAGTGGTTCTGTTATAGTGGTCAAAAGTTGAATATATACAAAACACTTATTTGAGAATATAAATACATACAAATGCCTCCATAGAGAAGAAATGGAGGTTCATGGAATGTAGCCATAAACGTCCACAAGAGAATATAAGATATTTTAACTCGTTTCATACGAGTCTTGAGTTTTCATATAAACGGCTACTTTCTATTATAATCCTAAAATATTTTAATACAATTTTGTCTTTAACCTAATAATATCTTCTGAATTATGAGATAACAATTGTTAAAAATTACGAATAAATTGTTCTAAAGCACAAAATAATAAACTATATTTTTATTCTACGTATAAAGTCATTAATTAATATTGATTAAAACCATAAAATAGTATATTGGGAGGGTGTTTTAAAAACTGTATAATGTTTTTTAATAACTTTCATAACTACTAAAATATACGGATTAAGCCTTCCAATATTCAATAATCTGTAATTACCTTACTATCTCAAGATTAATTAGGTAAGTAGACAGATTTTTGTTTACTGTTCATTCGTTTTTTCCAGGCTTATGGTTCTTACAATGTAATTTTTTTTATTGAATGACATTTTTACCAGGAACACTATTATCTTAAACTTCGATTATTTAATTTATAGATCAGGATTGTTTTTAAAAAAATTACTATTTTTATTATTTGGGCATAAGAACCAAAACACCCACGTCTTTCCTTTTTTATACTTATGATTTTGTTTAGTGAACGTTTAATCTTATACACTACTTATAAAGATAATATTAAAAAAAAATTAAATTGTTTGTTAATAAAGTGTTTATAAGCAATAATGCTCATATATTTAACTTTTTATCATCCAATGTATATTTAAATATAAGAGAAACTTTTTTAAAAGTCATACCAGTATGAAACAAAAAACAAACGAACTAATAAATGTCCTTACAATTGCAGTTCTACTTAGAATTAGACGATAAGGCAAGTATAAATAACGAAGAAAATCATAATTACAAGTTACAGATCAGTGGAACAAATAAAACTATAATTATCGATTTAATTTGATAAAGTAATAATTATTATATGGCATATAGTTATTAATATTGACGTAACCATTGATGTCGAAAAGGTACTGTCAATAATTTTACTATCTAAAGATTAATTCCAGTATATATATATATATATATATATATATATATATATATATATATATATATATATATATATATATTATACAATAATGGAGATCAATAGTATAGTTGATTAAAATATAATTTTTTACAGTGTACGATACATACACTTGAATTCTTGTGAAAATATCCTTACACTTATTGCCTCACCTCGAAAATATTCAAGTCAAAAAAGTTAGAGTTAGGGTGAAATAACATATTTTTACACAGGTAGAGAATAGTTGGTAGTAAATAAATGTAATATAAGTAATATGGTTGTATACAGTTTCTTGCATAACATGTAATGCTATCAAAATGAAAATTAACTTATATGAAAATCAATTGATTATAATAAGAAAGTTTATAATTGTTACGTTTCATGACACATTTCATACTAATAACACGACATTCATCTCCAACTACTCCGTGACCTCTTAATAACACGACATTCATCTCCAACTACTCCGTGACCTCTTAATAACACGACATTCATCTCCAACTACTCCGTGACCTCTTAATAACACGACATTCATCTCCAACTACTCCGTGACCTCTTAATAACACGACATTCATCTCCAACTACTCCGTGACCTCTTAATAACACGACATTCATCTCCAACTACTCCGTGACCTCTTAATAACACGACATTCATCTCCAACTACTCCATGACCTCTTAATAACACGACATTCATCTCCAACTACTCCGTGACCTCTTAATAACACGACATTCATCTCGAACTACTCCGTGACCTCTTAATAACACGACATTCATCTCCAACTACTCCGTGACCTTTTAATAACACGACATTCATCTCCAACTACTCCGTGACCTCTTAATAACACGACATTCATCTCCAACTACTCCGTGACCTCTTAATCAATGTGTTTCATTATTTATTATAGCTAATTATATCCACTCCAATTTTCAGGTCTATGTCATGGAACTGTGGAATGGAATGCAAATGTAATAGAAACTAATGGCGACGAGGTTTCACCAATGTAAACAAGACTTAATGAAGAGATCAAATTTCACCCTTACGGTGGTTTGTAGAGGAAATGTTTACGTTTTAAATGATAATGAAGTGGTATTTATGAAAGCTTTCTTATAATTATTTATGAAATTAGGGTTTAGTTAGCCTAATTTGTTTTACTCTCAATAGTACTTAGAGTTTAAAGGTTATAAAATAACATCATAAAACGTATATGTACTCGTATATACATTTAAGTGGAGAAAGTCTGTAAATGTACTTGTTTTAAATGTTAGCTTATTACAAGCATTGTAAATATGCTTATCTATCCATATAATACATTTTGAGAGATATTTTATGGAAGGTAAATATACTTAATAATAAAGGGTTAATACATTTTAAATTAAGAATATAAATGGTGGCTCAGTAGCTCCGGACTGCGGAGGGCAAGTTCCAACGTTCCAATCCTGAACTGAGATAACGGTTGGCATTTCACGCACAGGTCTGCTGCAGGCCTTTTCAGCTAGTGAGTGAAGTTTTTCCAAAAACAATAAATAATAATAATAATAATTCAAAATGTAACTAAACTATATTATAACGATTAAAAACAAGTCGAAATAATATAACATTTAAATATTTCCTTACCATTTATAGGTGCCTTATTAAAATTACCTTCTTTCTGCTTTGCTTTTACGTTTTCCAGTGTCTTTGTTAGATGCTTAATTAGTTACATAATCAGTTCAAAAGGACGTTTTAAGGAAAATAACATTTTAAGTCTTATTTGAGGTCTGGTACATGGATCAACATTTATGTTCAAGGAAGTAGATTAAATAAATTACAGAACTTATGCAATAAGCATGTATTCATAATCCCATACAAAGTTGTTTGCTGAATATGAATAAAAACACTTTTTTGGATCTAAAAATAATTCGTGATCATAAAAAACTTTCATATAGAGTTTTCAGGAAACCTACCCAAACCAATTGTACAATAAATAACAGTTCTGTCCATCCCCCGTCTTACAAAACAGCTAACTTCAGAAGTATGTTATATAGGGCGTATTCAGTACCATTAGGTGTTGCAGATATAAAACAAGAAATAAATTTAATAAAATCATTAGCTGTTGTAAGTGGATACAATTCATCAATAATTGATGATATCGGAAGTAGAATAAAAAAAAAAAAAATAGAAAATAAAATTCAAGATGAAAATCGAACAACACTATCCCTCCATTACAACGAATAAGTATGTATCCCTCCATTACAATAGACCATTTACACAAAGAGTTGGTAATAGATTTAAGAAATTCAATTTATCAGTAGCTTTTAAGACTTGTAATACTATGTGCAACATTTTACACCTGAATATTGAAAGTGAAGATAAATTCAATAATTCAGGAATACATAGGATTAACTGTAATGATTGTAATATGTTTTACATAGGCCAGACTGTAAATTTTACATAAGATATAAAAACCATGTCTCTGCTTTTAAAAATAAGAAACCTGAAAGATCTAATGTAGCTAAACACCTTCCGAATTGTACCCACAGTTCGGGGGTACATCTATTGTAAAATAGATGAAAATGTAGATATTCTAAAAGTGTGTAAGAAGGGTCGTATTATGAATGCTTGGGAAGAGTTATTTATTAAAAAAAATAATTAAGGATCATGATAAATTAATGAATGAACAGATTAATTTTGATTCCGAAATAGTTTTTAATAATGTATTTTCAGCGAATAAAAGAAGAGAAGTAATAGCCAATAGGAATTAACCAATAATATCACATCAGCTGCAATTTTTACGAATCCATTCAATAGGGTCACGTGATCATAGGCCTATAAATTAAATTGTTGAACACCATTTTCAACTCTTTTGTGAATCCCTCTGGTCTGAGGAAAATGAGCGTGGTTCACCGAAATCGATCACCGTAGTATTCGTGCATTTTGTGCTTATATTGTAATAAATTTGTGTTGTGTGACGTTTACTTGTACTGTAAAAACACTGTAACAAGTTAGTTACTATACCTAATTATCATGCAACTTTAGGTAGTGTCAACCAATTTTCCTTTCCTCATTTATGATAAGTCCTGATCCATTTAAAAATGGCTATTATGAACATACCTTATTCTTTAATACAAGTTTTATGAAATGATTAGGAAAAAACTGAGGTAGGTTTATACTCTCCCAGTAAACTCTTCATTGGCCGTTTTAAAGAGATTAAAGTAAAAAATTATAAAATAAAGTATCGAAGGAAATATATAGTGTGTTACGTAACAAATTTTAACAAACGTTGCCACATTGTTAAAACTCGAGTAGTATGTCGATTGTTTTTGTCTTTTTTTAAAATATTTCAAAAATGGTTTAGGATAAAATACTGATGGTTCGGTAAAACAATTTATCTAAATATCATACATCTTACTTTATTTGTTTGTCTTCCTTCAAAACAATCCGATACAAACTGGTAACAGTTAAAAACCTTGTTCTTTTAGACATTTAGTAACAAATTAATTAAATCATTAGTTTTCGTCATTTTTGAATGGGTTTTTCGAATAAACTCTAAGCAAAATCAATACTATTTACTAACGATAGAATACCAAGGTTCAGTATTTTATCGTTATTAGTTTTTTAGATATTTATATTTTTGTAAAAACCACAAAATACAGAAATACCAGTCATTATAGGTCATACTGTATTATTTGTTGTATTGATATCCTGAAAAATATAGTAAAGTTTTTCAAATGTGTGTGGAACACCCAGTATGTCGTATACTGTATAAAATTTACTCAATGTTCCTTATTTTTAGTGATTTATAATGTTGCTTTATAATAAGCAGGGAAGTGTTACACCATTAAGAAATACATTAAGTGCTTATAATGGCAATCTTAGTACCAAGAAGAAGCCTGGGTAATAATCCATTAATCTTCCCCACTGAAGGACATTTGTTTTGTTCTCCATTAGGTATGACTTTTCTTGGCACATTTATCTCACAATTGTCTTACAAATCACTCCAAAGGGAATGTAATGAATATATGAGTTATTTACTACCATCTGGTATTAGTGTGGTTAATATATTTATGTTAAATATGAAGTTGTATTTGTTTTTATGCATATAATTGTTGAATACAATTAATTTTAAATCAATAAAGTTATAAATATTGGTTTAAAATTGTGTTTAGTTTAACAACTCTAATATGTATTAAGTTTACTAAATTATTTTGGTTTTCGTTTCATTCCTAAAAACATAATTTTATTTTGTAATCGATTAAGATATTTTTTTACTCATAATCAGAGTGAAAAATGTCTATGATAATGACAATGCTGTGTTTATATTTATTTATAACTTGATTTGTGATTTATCATATAATATACCATAGTAAAAAGTTTAAATTTTAAAATTGTATGGGTTAGTATTTTTTTCTTCAAAATTAGTAAAAATGTCTTTAGTATGATCTATGTAAAGTGTCTGAAACCTATAATATCGAGATTCATACAGTTAAATCAAAGTGTTGTGTGTGATTATTGCAGTAAATTAAAAATCCATCTCAGCTATCTAATAGTAACACAATATTAATTAGTATTAAATACTTAAATACGAATTCATTGATAATCTTAAAAGCTTTTATAGAAAGAAAAGATTAATTACTTTGGGAAGTTTTATATGAAAAACCGAGGATTTACGTTAGAACAAATGTATTCCTACGCCCCCTTAAAAAATTGGGTGGTTTGGGGATACCAATTTTGGGGATACCAGGTTTGAGGTTACTGAACCACCTAATATTTTAAGAGGGGGGGGGGTTAGGAATAAATTTGTTCAAACATGAAAGCTCCTCGGTTTTCCATATCATCCCATCCCAAAGTAATTAACTATTTCCTTCAATAAAATTTGCTAAAATGGAATTTTTAGCAAGTGACATGTTATATAAATATTAGAAGAAGAACGTCCAAAACTAGATGTGTCATATGTTACTTTATGAAATTTTATATATAGGTGAAAATTGAAGTTGTGTTCAAAAACACCAAACTGGATCAGATTCCGTTATATTCCCCCCAAAATATAATTAGGTTAGGTTAGGTTAGGGTGGGGTAGGTAGGTCAGTTTAGGTTACATTATAACATAGTTTATATTTGGGGGGCAAATAACGGAATGTGACCCCAAATTAAAATTTAAAAAATCTATTTTAGGACAGATAAAGCATTTAGCTACCAGTTATTTAAAGAACTTTTAAGACCACTGTCATAATACATTACATACTGATGTTGTGAGGGTTATTGTTTATTGGGTTATTTATGTAATAACAAGTTCACCCCTAATGTTATTTGTTTGCTTACGGCAGTTATTTACTGAGTATGTCACTATAACTATCCAAAGAAGGTTTTTTTACATAGAATTTTATTTCAACTTACTCTGTCATTACAAACTCACTTACATATTCATCGATTTGAATTAGTTACTATTCCATTAAAAAAATTACTGGATAAAAAAATATTTAATTTCAAATAATAGCTAATAATAATCTACTATTATGTTTTGGCCAAACATTGTGTTATAATATACTTATATACTAACTATTTATCCTTATTTCAGTTAATAAATGGCTTACTGATTTTCGCATTAACACACGTGAAGTGGCACTGACCCACTCATAAATGTTCAGAGCTATACTTAAAAATGGGTAACAATCAATTTCTTATTAAATTAGTAATGTATATGTATTCTTATATTAATATTTATACATTTAACCATGAATAGCAAACAATAATTACCAGTTCTCCGGAATTTTTAAAACATACAGTATTTGGAAATATTAAATGAATTCGTAGAATACTATGGTGTTCAAAATATTTAAAAGCCACAAAAAACGCCACAGTATAAATGGACTGTAAAACAACACTATTAAACCCTGGTAAGGACATTAAAGGGGTCAGCCATGTGCAGGACGGATTGTTACGAAATATGAGTACACTCTACAAATATTTTTACGCTGTTATGAAGTGTTTACCGTCATCACTGACCGTGTTTCACCGACAAAAAATTCAACAAGGAAAAGTGATGCTCTAAAAACAGGAATTATAGTACTCTTTTGAAATATAATTTCGAAATACAACTGCAGGTAATAAAAAGTTACCTGTTTTTTTTTTTATTTTTAAAACACCACTTATAAACTTTTTGACCATAGAATTATAAACGAAAGGAACCATCTAAAAAAATAAAGCAAATAAAATGTCACTACTATGTAAAATCGAATAAATAATTAAACGTATGTTATTAAGTGTATCTTCCTAAATATAAAAATGGTTAATTTCAATCCTTATAAAATCTAATTATGTATTTTTATAATTCATTGATTTATTAGATAGATAATAGAATTTATAGAAGAAAATGTGATTTGAAGTTAACTATAAAATAAAATAAAAGCTATTCTCCTCTGACTTTCGTGACATAGAAAGCAGATCAAATAAAAGCTCTGATAAAAAATATAATATTAATAAAAATAATTGTTAATCATTATTCAGGGAAGAATGTCATGACTACATAACGTATAAGAGAAATTCACAAAACACCGATTTACGAAGAACAGGAATGTTTAAAATTGTTTTGTTAGAAGAATGTTAAAGTTTAAACTTTAATAATCATAAATGTATATATTTTGCAGTTACGTTGGATTGTAGATGTATCTTCCATAACCCGAAAATAGATTACCTCTTGCATTACAAGAATAATGAAAGGAGATGATATATAGTAAACAAATAACAAATTAAACACGTTTAATTTTGCAAAGATAAAATATCTCAAAATATCCCACCTGGATTGTTTTGAGTGTTGGCAAAGAGGTGGGCTTGGTTCCAATTATCGTTGTGTTTAGTGGCGACACGCCCTTTAGCTCTCCGCCGGCCAGCCACTTAAGGCCCACATTACATATCGATCCTTTAGAAACATGTAAAAAGGCAGTTAAAAACCTTTACCGAGAGCTAACATTTACTTTTATTCTTGGTTTCTGAAGAATCATGTGTCGATAAATGGTTTGGAGCAACGTGAACATTTTAACGAATCGCGTTTTAATTGGTCATTAAAGGAAACGAGAAAATTGAAAATCGGCCACTAATTATAATTTTATCAGGGTATTTCATTAAAGCAAAACATTTAAAATGACTTTAATATATTTTGGATAAAACTACATTTATAAACAAATATGATACATTTAATATAAACTCACTTTATTAAACGGTTAAATTTTCATAAATACAAACGATAGTTTTAATCTTAGTAAAAGTAAAGCTAAAAGAATATTAATATTTAAAATTTACGTTTTTTATATTTAAGTATTTTTTTTTAAATAAGACTACATATATTGAGACAATATATAATTGTTAAATTATTCATTTCGTTGTAATGTAAATAATATATAAGTCCTTTATTGTAACTATTTATGTTATTAAGCTAAATAACCTCGTTTTGTCCCTTATATGAAAATACGAAAGTTACAAGTAAACTAACTCTAAGGTAACCTGAATAGTCGATAAGCAGAGTATCTCCTAATAGTCCAATGAGCAGTGCTGACTCAGCTATTTCCCTCAGCAAACCCGTTAGAAAATCCTACCATATTGATAAGAACCATGTTGTTTATTAATATGTGGGTAGTTATTTAATTTCTTTATTTTTAACCATATAGATGTTACTGTAATAAACCTATTTTTCAATATTATTTAATGGTGACATTAAATATTCTATACAGTGTAAATTTATAAAAATAAGACAGTACAATTAATTTGTATATTTATGATAGTAACTGTTCGGATTGATTAATCGTACATATTTTGGAATATAAAAATATTGTCTGTGTAATAATTAATAATGTCAAGCACTAAAGTAAAACAAAATGAAACTTATTATTTGCAATAAGTGTTTATATAGCTTATCAGTATATAAGAAAAAGTATTCCTTGTAAATAAATATATATTTTGATCTTCTTATATTAAACAAAACTAAGGTAACTATATACAACAATATATATTTAGTATCCTTATATAAATATATTATTTTGTATATTATTGCACTCCCTTAATTTAAAATTATTCACTTATTTAAAGTGAAATACATGGCGTAAAATATAATGTATGTAAATTATATGTATAGTCAAAACAAGTAGAGCAATTGATACGATTTGCGATAGTTATAGATTAATTATAATTACTTAAATATATAAGAGTCATTACAACCTGTGCGTACTAAAGAAAAGACGAATGATTACATGAGTGGGGTAAACAAGTGTAGCCTTGTAACTATTGGATGTCTACTACTCCTTAGAAATATATATTTATTAATTGCCTAATAGACAGGTCAATTAAAAAAATGTTAGCTTTACGTAGAAGGACAAACACATGGTATTTAACATGATGTTTAACTTATGATTTGCCTGACGTACAGTTCTATCTCTTAAGCAACATACAAACTAAATTTTATGGTGGTTTTAATAACTTATAAAGGCTCCTTTTATTTTATTGTTCAAACAAGTAACTGACATTTTTATAAATATGTGTGTACATCTCTAGATCTATAGCTATATAGGGTGTCTCGTAAGTAACCAGCCAAACTTCTGGAGGTAATTCATCGGCTAAAAACAAACAAAAAATGTCATGTGTACAAATCGTTTATCTCACTGCATTATCCGGCTATCTGTCTGTATGTGTTTTTTTACTAAAAACGTAATATCTCTAAAGTTATTTAAGATAAAACCATGAAAATTTGTATGAATGTCGATCTTCGTAGTGTTCATATACTATTTAAATTTCAGTAACATTTTTCAAAATGCTGGCCATTTTAAATTTAATAACCTTAAAGTTTACTAAAAACCTGTAAGTTACAAAAAAGTTTAAGAATTTATTTCTACAAATAATTGTATAAAAAGTTTTAAGATTGAACAACTATTAATTGAGAAATTACAATTTTTATCAAAAAAATACACTTGATAATAATAAAATTGGAAACTTTAGTAAAGTAACATTTATTTACTAAAAATTACATTAGTGCTAAATAGGTTTTTACATCTGATTTGGAGATTGAAAATACATAAAGTCAATGATTATCAGCTGACTTTAATATTGACAGTTCGTTGTTGGAAAACACCTACTTTTATTTGTTATTAAGTGTAATTCATTACTAAACAGAAACAGTGATCTTAATGGGTTCTTGAGATAGTTTTTGTGGTTTTTGCCAGGTCTCCTGATTGAAACCCTCTGGACCTTTTTGTATGGGGTTACCCTAAATCTTGGTATACCAAACACCTGTTGGAAGTATTGAAATGTTAAGGGAAAATATTGGATGGCTGTAGTACGATTTGACAGAAACCGGATGTAATTAAACGAATGAGAAGTTCTATGAGAAATCGATTGGAACGATGCATAGACATGGATGGTGAGCACTTTGAGCACATGTTGTAGGATCACTAGTATTTTTTTTCTTTTGTTTTTCTTTACTGTTGTTTTTGTGTTGTAATAAACGTCACTTTTAACCTACTCCTACTGTATTTAGTTTTTAGTAAATAAATGTCACTTTACTAAATTTTCCAATTTTATTAATATCAAGCGTATTTTTATTTGATACAAATTGTAATTTCTCAGTTAATAGTTGTTCAATCTTAAAATGTTTTATAGAATTAATTGTAGAAATAAATTCTTAATCTTTTTTGTAACTTACAGGTTTTTAGTAAAATTTAAGTTTATTAAGATATTTCGCTTGACAAATTTAAAATGGCCGCCATTTTTAAAAGGGTTATTGTAAAAATCTTAAATTTAAATAGTACATAAACACTATGAAGGTTTATCTTAAATAACTTTAGAGATACTAAGTTTTTAGTAAAAAACATATACAGACAGATAGCGAGATAATGGAGTGAGATAGACGATTTGAACACGTATTTTTTTTTTCTTTTTTTTTTAACCCAAGGAATGACCTCCAGCAGGCTGGTTACTTACGAGACATCCTGTATATATTTTTGATTATGAAAAAACCCAATTATGCTAAGTATATAAATAATTAAAACAAGGAATATAATAAGTGACTTAACAAAATATTCAAAATGAACAATTACTTTTCAGAATTTTGGATAGTGAGGAGCAATTTAGTATGAAGAAATTAAACAAAAAAATTGGGTTTGGTACTGACTTCCAAGCACGTTTCATCAACGAAACAGGAAATCCTAATAAGAATACGTGCCCTACGTGCTACTTGAATACGTGTCCTTAAGCCATATTTTAATTGTCCGCCGTTGTCCGTTAGTTTAATAGTTGCTGGATTACACACTAAAGTAATACCAATTTAAGTATGTGTATAAAAGTATTTTAATATTTTCTTTTTTCAGCCTAAACTATCTTCATATACTTACAATACGTACTTTGTGTTACAGAGTGTAGCATTCCATAGATTGTCCTACTACATTTACGTCATTTTAATATCATAAATCTTATTTACGAGCGAAGTAAAATAGTTGAAATGGAAAAAGAGGAATAATTTATATATATATTGCTCACTGGAAGGATGAGTAAATAACCTTGATAACATAAAAATAAATATAATTTCTTACCTAATACTTTGGATACTACGTTCGTTTTTGTGTATTATACATTGAATATAATTAGTATTTTGACGATAAATATTCATAAAATGGTTTTTAACATTTAACCACCGTCTATCAATTGTTGTCAGTAGACTTAGGCTGTTTTCAACACCTTTCCAACCAAGTACACGAAATACTTTCCTTAAAACGCAACTAGGTGAGTTTAAAATGAAATATTTCAAATTGTATTTTGTTTCTTTATTTCAATAGTAAACCATTTTAAACAATGAAATAAGCTTTAGAAAAGAAGAACAATTAATTACACAGCAACATACCATGAAAAATGCATGCCAATAGTACATTAGTGTAATTGAGAATAAATGAATAATAATAATATTATAATAACAATAACACAAATAGACAAACAATACGAATTTAATAACAATGCAGTATAACATAGTATAACATGCTATAAATTAACACAATATTTAGAAATTAAAAGTTATTGTATAATATCTAATAATATAAGAATAAATTAAATTAAATCACAATAACATATATGGGTAGCAAAATAATAGTTATCATTAAAACTAAACCACAAAGTAATTTAATGTTTTAACTTAAATATATGAGTACTTGAGTATAATTTTGATTTTAAAGATGCATATCCATCTCTCTTTCTCACACGTACACGCACTCTCTCACACACAGAGCTACACTCACTTGAACAACAAATCAAATAACGCTTATTGTAGCCTAACCCTGTTATTATTTAAATATTCAGAGAAACGGTAAGCTGTAAGGAAACTAAATTTATATCCAGTTTGAAATGAATAATAGATATGTCAGGTGATGTTCTGTTAGCAAACTAAATTGATCATGACAAACAATGTAGACATATGATTAATAACTGATGGGCTAAACATTGACAAGTTAATTTCAGACTATTCTGGCACGGTACATAAACAATAGCACCAAGTTAGTTTGGGTTTGTTGATTATATCAAGCTAATGGCTATGTGTATAAACAGTATAACTAAGAACGGTATATAAACAACATATTTCTTTGAAATCTGATTGTCATGTATTGAGAAAAAACTAATCGGAAATTGTCTAACCAGTGAATATTGAACATGAGATTTACTTTTATGTAAAAACTTTATTGCTATACTAAATGATTAGGTAATCTAGGCAAGTGTCTGTCTCGTAAAAGAATTTTCAGTACTCCTATGTACTATTCATTATTAAAAAGAAAGGAGATCTACCCAAACTAATTCAGTTTTATTGAGTAAAATACACGTGAAAATTTACTTCTTAAATGCTGTCATATATAAAATATCTTCACTAATATTACTGTCATATATAACTAGATTAAAAAAAAAATATTTAATATTAATATTAGGAGAAAATAATAATTGTAATTACATTTACTAATTGAAGTAATTATTTCAAGCCGTAATTGTGGAATCTTCTTGTGATGTAGAGGAATACTAAGTCCCTCCAGCTGATAAGATTAATGGATTGTTAGTGGCTTGTAGCGGCAAAATGCCTAAATAAATAAAATAAAATGTTGGTGTTAAATAATTAATCTATAATATTTAATTATTATTAGTTTGGTAAAACTCATAATCATGTATATAGATTAGCAGGTATTATTCTTGAGTCAACACTTCTCTGTATACTATATTTGTTTTTTGTAAACATTTTCCGTTTCATTGTTTTGTTTGTCTGAATTTTCAATAAATAATTTAATTCCATCTGATAATTTTATTCTACTAAATATAAAATAAAGTCGTCCATGTGTAAACACTGGTTTATTCAATTGAATACCAGCTTCTTAAAGGTTTGGCCTTGTGCCTTGTTAATTAGAGTATAAAACATAAAAAGCTGGAATATTTAAATTGTCTTCTTGACAGCTGGACTCAATAAATAAAAAAAAGTTAGAAACCTTCTTCACACAAGATTAACATGGGAACCTTGAAGACCAATGGGGCGGATCCCTAAAAGCGTATTGCAAAACGTTTATTTTTCCATCTATCTACAATATCATAGCTTTAAAGTTACCCATTTCCGACAGCCGTAGGTGGAGTGTAGCGCCTAGAATTTTAACGCAACCGATTCGCCTTAAGAAATTAAATATATAGATTATTCTACATTTTCACAGGTATTCTTAGCACCATTTGATATCCTTACAGTCTTTTTCAAGTATAATTTTTATTTTAAGTAATGTAAGAAATATTAGTTTTATTATTTTTATAAACTACCAACATACATGAATTTATGTACACTTCAAGTACAAAATTACTCTTTTCTCTATCTGGTAACATATGATACAATTGTATTGGTTTCTGTAAGGATTTACAAAACATTTAGGATAATTAAGATCCATATGGTCTAAATGTTCTCTTATAATGTAACTAACTAACTAAATATTTACTAATTAGTTTGTCTGTTAAATTCCTAACAAATATTGTAATTCAATTTAGTAATTCATTTAAATAACTTTTATGTAGGCCAGTTAAAAAAAAAAACGATTACAATCAATATAAGAATTCTCAGCTGTTTTACGTAATTTTTCCCCACCAAATTATATAAATGATTATATATCAATGAAAACTGCTAAAACATACCAAACAATGATAAAGATTTACTGAGCTGCAATGACAGTCTTATAAACAAATATCAAAATACTTGCTAATGTTAACATATTACACTATTGCTTTTTCAAATCTCTATTGGCTAGTGTCATACAAGGTGTTAAACTTAAAAATGTAATGATAACGTAAAATAAAAAAAAAATAATAATACTCTTAGGTATGATATGTATTTCACTCTTAAACAAAAGAAACAAAAAAGTGTCATGAAATATACGTTACGTAACTAAACAACATACTTAAAAATATTAAGCAAATATTATTTTTTTTGTAGTTTATAAGTAATTTAATTCCTGTTCTTGACGTAAAAGAGTTTATAAAACATACGTTTTTAAGATTACTCATGTTATAATATTATATAATAAATTATTTTATTAGAAATTAAATCTTAAAATATATATTATCATTTTTAAAGTCGCCTTAACAAGAGCCTTTATGATTATTTCAATAAATTGTTGATCTCAGAGATTCATTAAATAATTTATTTTTTAACTTAGAAATACAACCATAAGTTTATAAATTAGGTGAATCATATATTTTTGAAATTCACGTAATGGAATGATTAGAAATCTGTATAGTAAAAATATACAAACAAACCTAAAACAAGAGAACACGTTTTAAGTTAGTGGAGAAAGAAACACAGGTGAGGGTATTTAACATTGGCAATACAATTGAGAAAATAAAAACTGTCACAAGGCATGTATTGTCCAGTTATAAAATCTGAGTGGAAATTTGTGTGGAATTTCAAAGTCGTCCACACAATTTTACTAATGAAGTTATCTGATCCAGTCTTTTCTGAAAAAATTATTAAACATGTTTTGTTTACTCTTTTAAAAGCTTGTCTTATAAATGTTACATAAAACTAAATGTTAGCTGAGTCTCGTTTAATTCATAAATAGCCTATATATAGTTACCTAAATTTATAATCTAGAATAATTATATATAATAAGTTAAACTTACTGTATTAAATAAATGTTTGGGCGAGTCAGTGGCCGAGTGGTCTAAGGCGTCAGGACTTTGAGCTTGGGTTAGAGATAGCGCTGGTTCGAATCCGGCCTGGACTGGAACATTTATCAATAATATTCACCGTTTACTGTACTGGTTCACCCCCTTACTCTGTCTGAATAAGTTCCTCGTACAGACAATAGTCTATAAGGAATGGACAGAATACGGTTAAGTAGGAGATATATAAAAAAAAAAAAAAAAAAATGCTAAAGCAAGTTCTCAACTATAATATGATGTTAGCTTTGTGCAAATAGGCTTTTTTAACAACGGGTTAGTTAAAATAACTCGCAGATATATGCGTAGTGAACTTTTTGAGGAGTTAAGTACCAATGGCAAGTTCATTTATAGAAATGGACCATGGAACTTGCAAACTGTAATACAAAGGCTTATTTCGTTTGCTAACATGCTAGAAAATATATTTGGTATCATTTAAATTTATAAATCTAGGGTATTCTATGTAATTTATGTAGAACATACATTTGAGTTGTACAGGTAGCAACAATTATCAAACTAATTCATTTGTTTATTTATTTATATTTATTATTATTATTATTATTATTATTAATATTTATATGTGTTAAGATTAAGTATACTTAACTGAGGCTTAACGTTAATTTAGATAGAATCTAATTAACTTGTGCTACTCATTTTCCAAACCACAAAGAAACATATCCAGCCTCTAATTAGGTTTGGTTGTTCCAATTAAGGAGATTGTCGCTAATTGAGTTCGTTTCAAAGCCTCTGTTTGGATGTATACTCAAGCAGACATGCTTTGTTCTGTTAGTCTTCCATCTTCACCATATCTCCTCATTATCACTGTTTCAGTTATGTTAAAGCACTTGATAATTGGTTATGTTTTCATTAAAGTATAACATTTCTGATAAGAAAAAAATGTTTTAAGAAAACCATTTGAAAAGGTTCTAGAACAGTTTATTTTGCAGCCTAGCTAAGAAAATACGATAAAATACATTCAAAATGCAATCAGACACATATGTTCAATACATAGACAGTATTTTAGGATCTACGTATAATTTGTATACAGCCATTTTGTAAATAAAGAAACATGTTTATTTTGTACGTTTGACATTATCCTATTGATAAATTTTTCAGCTTTCAAACATAAACAGTTATGTTCTACTATTTTTTGTGGTTAAAATTCACATTCCTCGCCCAGGTGTATCGAGGTCAGCGAGTTGGGGTTGGCACGCGAAGCATGCAGGGTGTCCCCTAGTAGCGTAATGTATTATGCATTGTCGGTATGAATATTTATAGACTATTTTTGCAAACTTTAAAACATCCTATTTGTATTTTAGAAATCGTATTTGCAATATGTGAGAGAACAGTCAAAGTTACCGGCATCACGTGGAAATAAAGATGCCAGATGATAAAATCTGGGATTTATTGGTCGTATGACAGCTGAAATGATGAACACAACGCCGGCAGTGACAGGGTTGAATTGAGGGCTTAAAGGGCTTAGTTAGCTTCCTTATACTCTTTTATTGTTTGTGTTGTTATTAATTTTTGATCTATGAAGTCATAAACAGAATATACTAATTAATATGTGGTTTATGACAAAACTGTACTGTTTACTAATCGTAATAAGATAATTCAAAACTATTTACTCACTCAGCAAGATATTCCTAGAATTCCCTAAAAGATTTTGGTTGGATTTGGAGGGAAGTTAGCTTTTGTATCATAGAGATCCACTAAGAAATAATTTCTCAAAATTCCATTCAAGAGGGGAAGAAACAGTCTCACAAGTTTCCTTTTTGTCATAAGAGAATGGCTCTTACTCTGATAAAATTGCATCCTCCCAAAGTATACTTATAGGGTTTTTTAGACTCATAATGTGTCACCTAGGAGCAAAGCAGCAGACTGAGTGATGTAATGGTTTAGAGAGAAAAATGGATGGAAGGTACGTAAGCGAGAGCAAGAGAACAACCCTGTATCAGATCAAGGGCTGTGGACAATGTATAAATATATATTTGAAAACTTTTAAATTGTTTTCGGAAGTCTTAAAAATGACTAGTTCAGACTTAATTTAAATCAATAAAAAGTTTGAAATATACAACATATTAGTGTAAAATCTATTAAACAGTACAATAAAACTTTACATGCACAATATACATCACATAAAAACCAATAGATATTTTTTTTAATATTGAAAAAACAAGAATAAAAATATTGCCACGAAAAACGTTTAAACATTGATTATTATTTTTAAGTATGAATTATTCTGACAGTAAATTTTACTGTTTTTTTTTTTTTAACTCAATACGATTAAAATTACTAACCACTATTTTTGAGATGCGTAAAAGCGTTACTAATTTTCTTTTTAATTATTTTACTTCATACAAAACAAATTTGTAAGTGACTAACGGACTAATTAAATAATGTTGTAAAGATTCAGTACAACAAAGTTTATTGATAAAATGATCATTATCACCACAACAGAGAGTATATGAAAAGGGTTAGGAATTTAAAACAAATGTCAACTCGTAGATTTGCTTTTAGCAAAATATGTTTGCTTGAGAATATTATAGTATGAAATGGAAGAATCTGAGTAATAGGCAAGAAAGACTACTGAAGAAATATTCTGGATTGGGTCAAATAAATAAACATTCTACAGACTACAGCTTCTAACTAGTGGAATCTATACAGTACAATGATTATACAGATGGATACAACTACTAGTATTCTACTTACACAATAAACACTCTACAGACTACAGCTTCTAACTAGTGGAATCTATACAGTACGATGATTATTCAGATGGATACAACTACTAGTATCTTACTTACACAATAAACACTCTACAGACTACAGCTTCTAACTAGTGGAATCTATACAGTACGATGATTATACAGATGGATACAACTACTAGTATTCTACTTACACAATAAACATGTTTATTGAAACATAATTTATGAATAAATCTAATATAACAATTCTTCAGTTTTATTCTAACTAATATTTTGTACTATTACTCCACTGGTTGGATGGTTCTTCTACGATTGCTTACACGTACAGAATTTTATAATGTTTGTTCATAATTTTTTGTTTTTTTCAATACAAATTACATGTAGAAAAAACTACTTAGATTATATTTATGACCATGAGTAAATTTAGCTGAAGTTACTACAAAAGTGATTTTTTTAAGTTGTAGCAAGCTATAAACCAGATATTGTAACACTATTAATTGAGTATTTTTTAAAACAAAACTTACGTACCTTTGTGTAAACAAGACTCGAAAAGACTTCAATGAATTAATTTGAATGTTCTACTTAACAATGTGGTTATGTACAAAAGGTTTTATAATTGTAATTTGGAATAGTGCATTTCATGAATTTCCTGGCCTATATAGATTTCATAAATGAAATTACACGCTAATTCTCAAAAATTGCTACAATGACTACCTTATTTAAGTGCATATTACATTCAAATCATATTCTCTAAGTTTATTAGGACAACCAGATGATTGTTTATTTTTTTGAAAGCAAACTAATTGTTTGTTACATTAATTCTGATAAAATAAAGTAATCAGTCAACCTTTATTTTGCTATAAAATAAAGTAAAAATTAACGATGAATATCAGGTTAAGCCACAGCAAAGCGTGGCCGACTTTAGCTAGTAGCTATGTAAGACTTAGATTTTAGACATGAGTTCAGAAATATTCATAAAAATTAATGTAGTAATTATTTAGCTAATAAATAAAAACACGGTCCAACTAGCGTGTATTATTATAACAGTGTGTACATTGTTAAAGAAGAATGTACATACTGTTTTAGAATGTACATACGTGTCGAACCCTTGAGCTAGTTCTATATCAAATGTATATTGACCGTACATGTTACAACAGTAACAGTGGAATGTGGGGTCCAGGGTCGGATGCTGAGCTATTAAAACTTGTTACAGCCATGAGTATTTATTTGGTCTCCTGAGTGGGGTGTTGTGTCGACCGCCCCCAGTTCCGTGGTAACGGCATTCCCTGTGAGTCGACTTCAGTCCAACTATGAACATATGAACTCCATTTACGCCGACATTTGTTGTTGTTTAGAATATATTAAATGTACAACATACAGTAATCTTTTAATATTAGATTTGTTGCCTTCAGAGGAACACGTGACAATTTTAAACGTTTAGTTTTATACAGTAAAACTGGACTGTAAGTATGCTTTATTAAAAATATCTTCATTTATAATAATGATAAAAAAAAAATCGATAATCCCTTGTATGACTTATCATATTAACACATTATCAGAATTTGAATATTAACCATTGGTGTATTTTGAGGTATTTTATACCGAAAGTATTTTCATAGTTTAAAATTATATTTTGGAACGTTAAATAAGAATATTTGGTAAAATGTAGATGTCACAAACATTATAGATCATTTAGTAGTGCTTAAGTATACACTGAGGCGCCCATTTACATTGTTCTCAGGCAGTTATGGTTAAAGTAAGACTTTAAAATTAGCCAATATGTATAAATAATAAAATTTTAAATTTAATTTAATAGCTAAAACTAACATTACTTAAACTTATTTCCAAATTATTATTTCTCTACAAATGTATATTATTAGACATACATTTTTATTTATATGTTGTTTTATGATGTAATGAAATATTCTTGAATAATTATTGCAGTTTACCTTTAGTAAAGGGTAATATGTTTACTACGTAGGGATGTGGGGGAAAAAGTTACCTAAAGTAAGGGGGAGACTGAGGGGTGTCTCTAAAAAGACCTATCTTCGTACTGTGATAAGTGTGTTAACTTACTGTCCACATTTAGTTTTACAGCTTTATAAAAGTATCATTTACAAATTAGCAATTATCTATTCATTATGTTTTAATTAGCAGATTATGTATTTGCAGCACGAACATTTGAATTACACTTTATGGTTCAATATGTCAAACAAAAATTTTTTAAAAAGGTTAATATAGTAAGCTCTATCAATAAATTAAATGCAATAATTATTTTTGACGTTGTCACTTATGTCAATAAAATTTAACAAAGTATCATAACATAATTTGATAATAAATAAAATAAATTAAGTTGTATATTAGATAACTGAAATGTAATAAGTAGAGGAGTGTAATAGTACTTTAATAAACAAAAATGTTTAGACGTCGTGTATGTATATGTATATGTACAGTGATATACTGTACATCTACATATTTGTACAGTATATCACTGTACATATATGGGTGGGCGAGTGGGTCAGTACTACTATAGTGTATGGGTGGTTAGGTATTATATGCATTAATTTAATTATTAAAATATATAACTGAAGATTTTAAACCAATTTTGAGGTTAATTGATTAAATTACCTTATGATTCCTCATGTCTTTACGTTACATTTACACTGAAAAGTGAGGTAAGAGCAGATTGCAAATAAAGTTATCGATCGCAACACGTTTCATATAATAAAAAACAATTATATTAATACAGTACATAATGAAATCTTGTCAAAACCATCCAAAAATTGCTCAAATTAAAAGTTAAAGATGTTCTTATTTTACCAGGTGAAGTTAGGGCTATTAAGCCCTTTACAACACTTAACCTAGAGACCAATGGGTTAAGGGTGACTTCCGAAGCACCAGCAGTGACCGGGCAGGCGGCCTTCATGCAAGGACGGGATCGCCCAGCGGTCTCGCTTTGTATTGACTATTTCAAATAAATATGAATATCATTACTTCGTTCAACATTTGGTAAAAAGCAATAAAAAAAGCAATGTCATAGTTATGCTTTGCTTACTCGAAGTTGCTGGTCTACGTCAGGGCACTGCGGAAGGGAATGCAAATGTAATAGAAACTAATGGTGACGTGGTTTCGCCAATGTAAACAAGACTTAATGAAGAGATCAAATTTCACCCTCTCTGTGGTTTGTAGAGGAAATGTTTACGTTTTAAATGATAATGAAGTGCTATTTATAAAACCTAGCTATTATGTGTTAAGCCATTAGACCTTAGTTACTGTTTTTAGTATAAATGATGAGAAGAAATGCTTTTTACGGTGTTTTACTGTATTTTGCTCTTCTTTTGAGTGAAGGTTAAGTGAAACAAAAACAAATATCTTTTTAAGAGCGGAAAACACTTATCCGAGTTTTGCCAATACCCAAAACTACAACCGTTTACTACCTAAGGCGTATCTTAAAACAAATATTTTACAGCCAACCAATAAAGATCAAACAATAAGCTATTTATACAAATATTTAAGAAACCGTAAATAAAAGAAAATTACAAAAATCAATTCCTTTATATTTAAATAAAAGTTTCTCCAAATAGCTAAACGAACAAAGTACGTTGTTTTTAATAAGTTGACTAAGACTTATAGAAATTACATTTAAACTTGGTATTTGAATAGAACCCCTTACAGTTATAGGGCGTGCAAGCAGTAGAATAATGTATTGTACAAGAATAGAATTGTGGAAGTCTTTTGATTCAAAAGCCTCAAATAAAGACAATTTGGCTAATTAGAGACTTGGCGGTGTTTGAAAGAGATTAGAGCTAAGAGGTTGAGCTCACTTGATAACGACTTACGGAAACACACAACTCCACGAGTCCTAGCTTCTGAAATGAGACGGCGAGCTTTGTTATTTTTAAATTACGACATTAATTTTTAAATACAGTGGAATTTTATTCAATCAAAAACAACCTTTTTTGAGGTTAATTGATGAATACTTTATGTTATTAATGAGCAAAATGATTAACTATGACAAAAAAAGCATAATTTGATTGACTACCTAAATTAACAATCTAAAAATATTAACAATTAGCAAAAGTGATATTTACTATGCAAATTAATATACAATAATAGCTATGTGTTCCATGAAATAATTTTCATTACTTTAAGTAAAGTATTTTAAGGGGTAAACTACTACAACCCAGTTAAAATTACTGACCATCACTTCTCATTAATCAATTTATTTTTTTAATTACTAAGCAAATTTTTTCAAAGTAAATTCTAATTTTTATGCTATATGCCTTGCTGATAGACACTCTTTGATAATTATTTAAACCAATATACTTCTTACTTGATAATCATCATAACTAGGTATTTCATTTTCCGTTCCTAATATTGATAATGAAAACATAATAGTCCTTGCTAATGGTTGCTTATTTACATACCTTATCTCTTTATAAATATTTACAAGTTACAGCATGTCAATTATTCAACATAAAACCAATTCCCCATCTTGACTATTCCATCTTAATGGCTGCTAATATGAATGTCCGGATTATTGCTAACGGGGATTCTGAAGGTGAAGAGAGAATGAATGTTTCCACTAGTTGATAGTTATTATTTTTTTTTCTTAATATGGGTAACCTCGCAAGCTTATCTAGTATGTAGTATTATGGGCGAGTCAATGGCCGAGTGGTCTAAGGCGTCAAGACTCTAAGCTTGGGTTAGAGATAGCGCTGGTTTGAACCCGACTTAGACTGGAAATATGTATCAGTAATAATTACCTTGTACCTTGTACCTTGTACACTCTGTCACAGATCAGAGTCTAGTAAGGCAGTAGTAAGGTTAAGAAGGAGGTTCGGCCTCTCCTAAAAAAAAAAAGTGTGGAGTATGATCGAGTGGATAGCTATGAATATTTGAACCATGGCTATCTAGAAACAAGTGGACTGCAATAAGTCCTCCTTACTCCTTGTTCCAGAGTATTTAGAGACGGTTACATTATTCTATTGTTTTACTAATGTTGATCTTATATAGTTTGCTTGTTCATAGACTATCTTGAAGGGATGAAGACATTTGTTCCATGAACTAGCAAGCTACTTAGTTAGAGGAAGCAATATAAAGCTGTAGCATTTAGCAATAACTTATTGTTGTATATAGCAATATATAGCTAAGGCTTCGGACTGCGGAGGGCCTGGTCCAAGGTTAGATTCCCCACTGAGCCAACCAACAGTCTGTACTTCACTCGTTGAATAAAGATCTAGCATGTAGTGTATGTATGTACCCATGTGAACTGGCGTGGGAAGTTTTAGTTAAATCAATTTAAAACGATTAATACAAAAATAACATCTCTAAATGTATAGCAGCAATCGTTAACTCATGATGGTGAATTACAGTACAGTTGTTATTTTAAAACGTAAGTGGTGGTTGGGATTGGGAAGATAATAAATAAAATAGAACATTGATAAACAGTGTGGAAGACAGCCTAACCTATCTGGGTGGATCGTATTGGTATTTGTATGCTTTTTTGTATTTTTTAATGAAATGTTACGTTATTATTCTTATCGGTTTCTCATATTTTATGTGTAGACTTTTTTATGATTTGAAATAATGTGGCTAAAATTAAAACAAAACGCTCAGATTTTGGTCTATTGGATAGTACTGTTTAAAACAATGACAATAATTTGACTTATTTACAGTATATATTTTTTAAAGATTATAAAACATATTCGATATGAACTATTCAGCTACCTGAACTTTAGGAAGTATCATCATTTAATATCAATCAACTGCTAAAATATATCCTGTAATAACCTTGCTTCGACTGAATTCACGAAGGATTACAGATTTTACTATATTTACTACTTGTTGATAGTTACTTTTTTTAATATGTTTAACCTCGTAGATTGATGTAGTATTTACATATACTAGTTGGGTATATATGAGTATTTGAACCAGTAATTGATTCTAAGTAATTGTTGGTTGATTATGATTTATTTTAATTCATTAAATATCTAGTGTGTTCTAATCAAATACGTCTCAATGTATCTGACAAACAATGGGAACGTATATACGGTATTGGCGTACTAATGAAGTTACTAGGCAATGATAATGAGTGATTGATCAAAGAGGGTATACAAAATAATGAGGCAAATTTGTCGAAGTGAAAACGAAACAATTTATTTATCGTTTATTACTTCCTTGTTTGAACATAATATAGTTTGTGCAGTTGTGTCTCGCTGTATATTATATATTTTAATCCAGTCAGAGTGTATACAGTAAATAGAAATACGATATAACGAATAACTTCACAAACCAAAAAGTCTAAGTTCAATCCCAATAAGAGTTATAACAAATGTTTCAAGTGATTAGCTTACTAGCAATGGCTGTTAGTTTGTCGGTGGGCTATTAAATAATGACTCCATATAAAGAATAGTCGCCTTAGTTTGTAACAATGACTACATTCGCTCAACTATACTCATCACCCTTATTTAAAATCCATATTTGCCAATATTGGGGGTCGTAATAATAATACAGATAAGCATAAATAAACAAATAATTAATTAAAATGCTATAAATAGCTTTGGAGGTGTTTTGTGGATTTTATAGAATATTTTACTACCTCTGATTAGATAATTAAAAATAATTAAATTATAGTCAAGAAATGTAAAGTTTATCATATGATAATAATATGCAATATTATTTTTGAAAAATATTAAATTTGTAGACCTGAAGAATAAATCGTATTAATTAAGTCCAAAGTTTTACCAATAAACACTGTCATTTAATTATTTTTTATTATTTTATTTTTATTACAGATGCATTTAATTTAATGTGAGAAATACAGCAATAACACAAAAAATCCATACATGCTTTGATAAGTCGAGAACACCTAAAGACTAATTCTTTTACAATAATTTATTTTTGATGTTAGGAGAAATATGCAAAAAAGCATATCATTAGTCTTATAACTAACAACTGATTTCAGGGGATTTAACTAACAGTCATTTGAAGTCTCCTTTATAGATTGTATCGTAATTTTTGTTCCTCTGAGGTATTAATTATTTTATTAACTTAGATTGGGAGTTAAGAGTTGTTTTAACTTATAGCATGTAATGTTTTTCTAAAAAAATAAAACAACAGAGTAAAATCATCAGAGTAAAAAAATAAAACAATAAAAAATATTGTAATAATGTTGAAGAGCATTTTTAAATTTATGAAAATATAATAAATAATGGACTATTCATCTAATAAACTTTTTCCTTCTCAAACTTAAATTCCTTTGATTTCATTATTTAAAGGATAAATTGAAAATATATAAATATATATATACATATACTTATAATTAAACTCAAATTTTCAGGTTGTGTTAACTATATGTTCTTATACAAGTGCCTGTTTTAGTGGGAAAGTCAAGCCGTATTATTTAAATTTTTTATAATGAATTAGAATTTTACTTTGAATATGCATACGATTTCATTAATATAGGGATGATCGTACATAAAATCCCTGGATCTTCGGGAACAATGCCAGAGGTTCCTGTGCTGTACTTATTCTAGCAATAACCTTGTAAGGAGCATGCTGGGGTAGGTTTGGTGCGGGTCCAAATGTGGTTGGCACGCCACCCTAGAAAAGGGCTGTGCTTGATGTATTCCAGCTAAGCCTCTATCAGCTTAGTCAAATTTTACAGTATCAGCAAGGACAGACGTTAGGTTATACTATAAGTAATTTACAGTTTGCATATCAGGGTTGTCTATAATTAATGCTTCAGCACAAAAGGGTTAAAGCTAGTTTACAAGTCCAAAATTAAAAAACAATTATTTTCGGAAATGTAAATTTCAAAATATAATTTTTTTCTTATAGGCACATTTATACATTTTAGGCACTTATTACTTCAGATCATCTACAATAATGTTGTCGACGATATTTACAGTTTATCTCCCTCATATTTCTAAATCAAACATAAAAAAATAGTTTACCAGATTGTTTTGGAAACAATATGTAAACCATTTGTTTATGTTTACAGTCGGCACTGGTGGCGCAGTGCTGTAACTCAGCTACTTGGGGACAAAGTGTTTGGGAGATTGTAGGCGATAGGTTCCATGCTCGGTTCTCTTAATACCGACACGGCATCCGCTCAATGGTTGTCATCAATATAGACACTACTAGAGAAGTCTGGAGTGTCCGTGTTGAATGGTAGTCAAGGTTCGGGTGTTGTGTAGGGAAGATAACTAAGTGTCAAACTTGTCAGTTAGCTGAAAAATCAGACCAACACTACGTGGTTCGGATTCCACGTAAAGCTGTAGGTCCCATAGTTGCCCTTGCTATTGGGCTATTAATAAATAGTCCTTTCTGAGCTTAGTCGAACTCAGATAGTAACAATGACTACACTCGTTCATCATATACACTCATCACACTCATTCACGCATCATATTCGCCCATATCTCTACGATCGGCGTCTTAGAGATGAATAATGAATAATAATGAATTTGCTTAACAGCATTATTTTTATAAAATAAAATATATTTAAAATTTTAAATAGTGATTAATTATTTAACAAGTTAATGTAATATGTACATATTTATTTTAAGATGAATACAATAAAAGTTCTTTAGTGAGAATTTTATTTGAAATACATAAAAAAATTGATTGCTTATCTTGCATGTTCTTCAGTACTAAATTAGTACTAAAATAACTTCTATGGGTAATACCTTGAGGGAGCAGCTCTTAATCAGTTTTAGCCTTAGAGATACAAGACAAAGTTGTTCCTACTTGCCTACCGATTCGTTTGTTTCATGTTGTATGTCACTTTGTATTATCATGTTTTCAAATTTTAAACTTTGATAACAGTATATACATTAACATGTACGTAAATATTTTGCACTATAATATGGTAAAAATAATGTTTTTTATATGAGACGTTTATAGTTAGTGCTTAAAACATTGTTTATAGTAAAATATGCATTTACAGCGGCCTATTTAATGGGCTCATATATACTTAAAACAAATTGTTTAATCCTATTTCGTAAGCTTAAGCGGCTGGAGTCATTATTAACAACTAGTTCTTCCGGTGTCAACAACGTCAAAGGACTATTTACAATACATACAGTTCCAGACGTTTTGCCCATGCTACGATGTGGCATCCTCAGTGGTTAGGCTAAGACTGAGAGGTTAGGTCATATTAGCTTAGGTTAGGTTAGGTTAGGTCAGTTTAGGTTCTAATTCCAGCTAAGCCTCTATCAGCTTAGTCAAATTTTACAATATCAGCAAGAACATACGTTAGGTTATACTATAAATAATTTACAGTTAACATATTAGGGTTGTCTATAAATAATGCTTCAGCACAAAAGGGTTAAAGCTAGTTTAAAAATCCAAAATTAAAGAAACATTCATTTTCGCAAATGTTAATTTAAAAATATATTTTTCTCATAGGCACATTTATACATTTCAGGCACTTATTAAGGGTATAAGGCAGAGAGGTTAGGTTAGGTCAGTCTCAGCCTAACCACTGAGGATGCCACATCGTAGCATGGGCAAAACGTCTGGAACTGTATGTATTGTAAATAGTCCTTTGACGTTGTTGACACCGGAAGAACTAGTTTTTAATAAAATTGTTTAATGTAGTATTTAATATAGAATAATTATGTGGGTAGAAAATAAAATAAATAACATATTAATACTAAGTTTTTACCATATATAAATATTTCATTTTTAATTATTATATCTTTCAGGTATCACCTTTATATTGTGGTTGGTACATATGTGTTTTAATTTTTTTCCCTAATTTTTATACATAAAATTTTCAAGAACAAAAGTTGTTACCAAACTTAAAACAACGTTTCTTGGATTTTAGAGGTAGTACAATTAATTTCTTTATCGTATTTAATGCTTATGAAATGGATAATTAAGAGTAATTACTTTTTCATGTGTAAGTAAATTTATTGATTTTATATTGATTTAAATATATCGATTCAAATTTATTTAAAACATACAAAATCAATGGATTTACTTATACATATAAGAGTAATTTAACGGAACTATACATTTAAAAAGGATTAAATCGTAACTAAGTAGCAGTTTTACGATCTCTGGAAGCTATCTTGTATTAGGAAGAAAATCTTGTATTAGAACATTTATACAAATATTTTTTAAGTTGAGATTCTGCAATTAATATAGAATAAATACTGAAAACATGCATTTAAGCATAAATTCGATACATGGACGGATTTTTAGGAATAAAATTATAAATTTTATGCACAGTGAAAGCTAATTAAAATTGCAGTACTTTGTTTCTTATAAATAGAATAATCATTATTCAATCTTATAATAAAATTTACAAATTCATAAACCATAACATAGTTAAACGAGGAAAAACAGTTGTTTAATTGTATTTCCCTAGGGCTCTTATTTTATTACTAAACGCCCTTAAAACTCATATAAACATAACTTATGCGCTGACAGTAGTAATTTTACCACCACTATTCATGTTAATGTATTATATTTTATACAAAAAAGCAGACAGTTTGCTAATTGCTTACAATCAAGTTTGTTTTAATAATTTGCAACGAAGTTTCTAGGGAAGTTGAAATATTCGTAGAATGAAGCCCGCATAATCAGCAGGTTCTAATGATCTTGTGTGAACACGTGGGGAAAGTAATGAATCAAGTCATTAGGTGTAATTTCAAATATGAAAAAATCGCTAACGAGTTCTTTTGATCTCTGGCTATACTTCATTTGTGATACTGCAATATCATAAACATATTTGTGCTAGACATACATGTTGTTTGGTTGAATATATTTTAGTAGTAAAGAGCACATGAAAATTTATCTTACCAAATGTTCGCACATCCTAAAAGGTACAACATCCAAAATTTCTATGCTTATTTTAGCCTTTGTTAAAAATATACAAAACAGTTCTCTCACTTTTTGTACTCGTAATTGTTTGTTTCATTTGCTTTTAGTTTATTAACTAAAGTAATATTTCCTTATATTTTTTGTTACTTTAGGCACTTATTTATATTATTTATTTACTTTACTTTATTAAAAAAAAATAATAGTTTTTTTATTACCATAATACGTGTTGGTACATATACAGTACAAGTAAACGTCACCGTTAACATTTGGAATTGGATCACACGCACACACCCAAACACAATTGTACTAAATATATACTATGTTTATTGTACACTCTTAAATATGGAACATCTACTACATTGGTTTGGAAAAAACAACCATGATTTATATGTAAATAAAAAAGGGAATTGATGTATGGTAACCTCATTAATGATATCAACACCAAGAATAAACATTAAATCATTTTCCAATAATTGAATTTAAATTCTTGAAATAAATACTATATCATTATATTATTATAAAAACATACAATATTTTCCACTAAGAATGAAACGTACTATGTCACCCAGTCACCTAAAGAATATACCCTAATATGTTAATGTGTATGTTATGTACCTTAATATGTATATGCACATGTACCTTAATATGTATTTTGCACATTAACATATATGTATATGTTAATGTGCAAAATAAGTGACGTTCAGAATTAATTAAGCACATTTTTCGTTTGGAAAGTTTTAAAACAGTAAATTAATTAAAATAAATATAAATGTAATTCTGCGATATTATAATGTATTTAAAAACTAATCTATTTAACAAAAATGGTACAAGCAACGAATTGGCAAAAAGATTTAGTTAACTTATAATGATTTGGTTAATTTGTCATAAAAACTTTTCAAGAATTTTTATTTTACTTAAGCGTAATAATATTTATAGAAGCTGTTATTGGTTAAAATAAAAGTAATTAAAGGTATACTTGTTTCATTGTATTGCTTAAAGTAAATTGATTGCCCAGTTTACGAGTATTTATAATATGGATAAGACTTCTGTAATCCATTACATTTCAGTAATAGCATGGTAATTTAGTTTGGACCAATGATATTAGTTGTTATAATTTATTTATTTAGTATAAATGCCGTAAGTATTTCCATGGGAAAATGTTTAAAAAATTTTATGATCTACCAAAATTATATTTATAGGAAATTTTTTATAATACAAAAAGTTTACTATATTTTGAATGAAAGACAATGTATGACAAACTTGTAAAATATTAAAAGTTAAATCTATTAACCATAGCCTACCTAATTACCATAAAATGGACAATACAAACTATTTGTGTCTTAGTGTTTACATATTTATATTCCGTCACAAAACTGAATCCAGGTTTCTTAACCACTCAACAAATAGTAAATTCAACCTTTATTTACTATTGTCTTACAAATTTTTGAACCTGGTGAGTACGTTTTACTGTCACCGAGAACGTCCTTTCAAAACACCCATACACATAAAATGATAATGAATCACTCACCCATTCATACGAGATAATACTATTAAATCATCAGCCCATCCTTACACAGAGTGAGTGGAACTGAACCACCAGTCCATCCATACAATTACAATGGTACTGACTCACCCAACCTAAAATACCAGACAGTGACATTGAACCAACCACCCACACATACAATACAGTGGTATTGACTCACCCAGCTTCCTATACAAGACATTGCTATTGACACAACCACCCACTCATGAACCTACAGTGTTACTATTGTTATTAGTATTGACCCACGTACCCTCCATAAACGTACAATGGTATTAAACCGTACACCCTTATACATACACTAATTAGAATGGAAGCACACGTCCACCCATATATGTACAGTGATAACCACAATAAATCCAATAATAGTTTGCTATTAGGTTTTATTTATTAATCATATTTTAATTATTAAATTTGAATAATCCTATTTTAGACCGTTTACTTTTTTATACATGAAAGCCACATATGGGCTTTTGCAGATGATGTGCTTATCCTAGCAAAAGATAGGTATTTACATCTAGCAGAGAAAAAGCTACAGAGAGATTTTAAAGTTTTCACTAAATGGGCTCATGATAATGGATTGATTATAAATAGCCAGAAAACTAATTTAATGCATATACATCAAAAAAATATTAAGATTGAAAAAGAAATCAATATTAAACTTCATAACTGTAAATGTTTACATGGGGAGGAGCAGTGTCAATGTGAAGATATTAAAGTAGTAAACGTTACCAAATATTTGGGATTAATGGTAGACAATAAACTGACGTGGAAAGAACATATAGTGTCACTACATAAAAAACTTGTGCCATGCACTGCGATAATGTATAGATTGAAAAATAAAGCAACACATCTGGTTAAGAATACAATATATAAGGCTTTTTTCGAATCATTGTTGAGATATGGAATATCAGTATGGGGGACATCAGCAAAGAGCCATTTAAATCAGATAATAAATCTGCAAAAAAAAATGTTTGCGAACTCTATATGGTGACGAAATTCAGTATGTAAATGGCAATATAAATTTAAATGAATTCAGTTTCATGGGACAATTGACACCGAAAGGTATGTATGAATTAAAAATTATATTAGATAACTTTAAAAACAGTAAATTTAAAACACCTAACAACAGGAGTTTTGAAACTCGACATGTTAAAAAATATGTTACCTCATTCCCCAGAACAAACTATGGGCGAAGACTCCCAGAGTTCATTGTTCCTTATCTTTATAATTTATTACCTGAAGAAATAGAAAACATATATAACTATGCAGAGTTTAAGAGAGCTGTGTTTTTATGGCTTACATACTTCAGAACTGGAAATGAAAACAATTACCTGTACTTGTAATCCTAGAATTTCAATGATTCCAGCTTCAGGACACTTATGCACTGCACTTACACTAATACTCTTAACGAACATATTTTAATGTAACATGTGATTTTGAATTTAATTTATTTAATTTATGTGTATAGTAGGTATTCAAAATGTAATATAGTAAATTTAGTGTTAATTGTATTGTAAGATATTAAATTGGAAAGACAACAGGTTGTGTGATGGGGCAGTGTGGGCCACGGATCGCGCGTCATGTAACTCGTAAACGAACAAACTTGCGAAGTTTGTTAGTAGGCTGATGATGAACAACTGACATTAAAATCAAGAAAGGAAATAGGCAGGATTCCAAAATATAAACCTGTCTGTTGCATGAAAAATTCAATTGTTCATTTCAATTTGACAGTGCATCTGGGGCCGGCACGTCCCAACTTTCTCTTTCATTGTACTGCCAAACCAGTTATAACATTGTAGTGCCGCCCTAAACCACCACAATTACTTTGATAATTTTTAAATAGAGTTATTTATTAAATGTTATAATGGACCTCACCGACAAGTTACACCAAACTTGGTGAGGCCAACTCTGTAAAAATAAATGTATTAATAAATAAATAAATATATTTAAAAAAATGATTACTTAGATTATCATATTGTTATACGTGACACACTATCGCATCAGTTATTAACATAGCGCGTTATTAAAATTTTAATATAAAATAAACTGGGAATGAATAGATAACTGGAATTCTGAGATGAAGATTTACTTTGACTGAATATGAAACCTTGGAGCACTTTAATAACAATTTCACAATCTTCACTATTAAGAACTGATGATAATGGGAGCCGAGCAATATGAATGAATGGCCAGGATATTGAAAGGACATAAATATTCTATTACCGAGAAAACTGTCATAATTAGGATCTTTCAAACGTAACTTAATGAAGTTACTTATGAATTATTTGTATTTTCTTGATTAATAACAATACAATTTAATAACAGCTAGGTATCTTCATACGATAACCAAATATTTTATTTTTATCTTTACTACGAGTATGCTAATGACGCTAAAATTACACAAGCAATAGAGGAATTTTAATTCTAAAGATAAATGTATTTTAAAGCAAAATAGCACTATAAGCTCATATTTTATAAATGAGTTATTTTTGTTGTTTTGGAATTAAAGTTTTTATTTTAGATAATGTCCGAAAAATATTAAATAAACCATCAAAAATATTTAGGAAATATCAAACTGTCAAATACAAGATAGTCTATTTATTGACGCACCTATGATAAAATATTGTTTATCATAGGTGCGTCAACATGATAAACAGGTAAAACATGCGATAAAAGGTAAACAGGTGCGTGTAGGTAAAACATTGTTCAATGGTGATGAAGCTCAAATAATTAGTTACGGTACTTTTATAAATGATCAATGCCAATTTTTATATTTTTCTTAAATTGCAAGTCGTAGTTTTTCATCTATAAATATTATTACACTACAGCAAATACTAAACTTAAAATATATTGGAATTTTTACTACTCCCAATTCCGTAATTAAGTTTAGTATACAGTTGGCTTCAAAATAATAATTGTTATTTATAATTATAGTAGTATTTAGAAAATACTTTAGCATATTTGTCTGGTCAATCAAACTGTAAAAACAAAAATGACCAGTTAGCTAAGCTTTACCTAACATAAATGTTTTAGTACATGCATCGATGCGTGTTAAAAACAATGTACGATAATTCTTTGTATTAAAATAAAAATTGGTGATATGCATTGTTGTTGGGTTTAAATTCAATTTATTTTTAAAATTTTGACATAAATACAAAATTTATTTCTGTCCTATAACAAATCAAGTTAATGCCACACAAAGGTATCCAAATTAGGCGGAAGAATATTAGATGAAGAGTAAAGATAACATTAAGAATCAGTTATGAATGCAAATAGTAATAATTACATTGGGGTCTCTAAAGGTGTAGACAATTTGCACACAATGCATATAAATGATTCGGACTATAATGACCAACATTTATAAATATGTTTCAAAAGATAATCTAATAGTAAATCTTCAATGTGCAATAACATAAATTACTATATAATCGTTTTTAATTATAAGTAAAACACGCTTTGTTTTATGAAGGATCATGATATAAGAGGCATTAGGTGTGTAAAATGGTTAAAACTCTTTACTGAATATATTGTACAAAATCATGTTTTTTTTATATTAAATTCAGTATATTTTTATAATTATTTTTGTTTTTTCCAGTGTAGGTACTTAAAGTAGGGTCCACTTGGTCAATAATAAATTGTAGAGGTTCTTGGAAACATTAAATTAAATTACGGAAAGTTACGGATAGTACAAATATAATTACGTTTTGAAATGAGATTAACTAAAGGCAATTGACACTAAGTGGTGTCTTTGACATTAAATGTTGTCCTTGACATTAAGTGGTGTCCTTGACACTAAGTAGTGCTCTTGACACAGAGTGGTTTCCTTGTTTCTAAGTGGTATCCTTGACACTAAGAGGTGTCCTTGACAAAAAGTGGTGTTCTTGACACCAAGGAGTGTTCTTGACACTAAGTGGTGTTCTTGATAAAGTGGTGTTCTTGACATAAAGTGGTGTTCTTGACACCAAGTGGTATTCTTGACTCCATGTGGTGTTCTTGACTCCAAGTGGTTTTCTTGACTCCAAGTGTTGTTCTTGACTCCAAGTAGTGTTCTTGACACCAAGTAGTTTTCTTGACTCCAATTGTTGTTCTTATTACCAAGTGGTGTCCTTGACTCTAGGTGGTGTTCTTAACACCAAGTGGTGTGTATGACTCCAAGTGCTGTTCTTGACACTAAACGGGGTTTTTAACTTTAAGCGGTGTTTTACAATAAGTGGTGTTCTTGATACTGAGTGGTATTCTTCACACCAAGTAGTATTCTTCACACAAAGTGGTTTACTTCACACCAAGTCGTGTTCTTGACATTTAGCGGTGTTCTTGATCAAATCTGTGGTCTAAACACTAAGTGGTGTTCTTGAGTCTAGGGGGTTTTCTTGACACTCATCGGTGTTCTTGACACTAAGTGGTGTTCTTCAAGCTGGGGGGATTTCTTGACACTGAGTGGTTTTCTTGACACTAAGTGGTGTTTTTGACACTAAGTGTTGTTCTTGACATTAATCGGTGTTCTTGACACTTAGTGGTGTTCTTCATACTGAGTGGTGTCTCTGCCACTAAGTGGTGTTATTGACAATGTGTGGTATTCTTGACACTAATTTATGTTCTTAAGACTGGAGGGCTTTCTTGACACTGAGTGGTGTTATAGACACTGAGTGGTTTTCTTGACACCGAGGTGTTCTTGACACTAAGTGGTGTTCTTGACCTTAAGTTATATTACTGTTGACATCTGACTCGATATTCTTCTTCTTTTCCACTCTTCTAATAATTTGATCAAAATTTTAGCATTCCCTTTGTAAAGTTAGCTCAATTAAAAAAAATATAGCATCATTATTATACTGAATGTTTTTATTTAATAATAAACAATATACGACATTAAAATAGGATAGGTGTTTAATTCAGTTTATGTCAGGTGTCATAAATTACATGTATATAATTAACACAAACAATCTAATTAAAACTGCTCTGAATATTAGTTTTACATTCTTCAATTACAAGAAAACAGGTTATAATTGAACCTTGGCAGGACTATGGCAACATAAAACAGTTTTTAAATTGAAACAGTTTTAAACAATATCAACTATGATTAAATTATTAATTTTTACAAAATTGCCTGATAAAATTATACATTTATATTTTTTTCTTGAACGATATACTTCTGTGATATTTTCTCATAAAACATTTTTATTTTTAAAAACTACCCTAAAGATATATGGAACTATTAAATGACCCTCTTATGCATTAAACACATAAATATACAAATTACGGTTATAGAACACGAATAATTGAAGAGAAATGTAGATATCATGCTTTACAAATATACTTCAACTTGGACATTAATATGACGGTAACTAATTAGAGCTATACTGCAGGATATATTCTAAAACAGCACCACGCAGCTACAGTTGGGTGGCAAAGGGAAGTGTTAGTGATTGTTAATTGGTCCTGTGGTATGTGTGAGTGTCCAATATCGAGCATGTTTGGTAAAGTGGGAACTGTAATGGACATGCTTAGTGGTTTCATTGAGGTAGAATGTGGCGTGTATTGTACAAGCTTGTGAAAGGATACTAGGTAGGTTTAGGTGCAAGGATTTTCATTTATGGTGATTTTGAAAATCATCTTTGATGTGTCAAATCCTGGAAATGCACCTTGATCTTAGGATGATCACAAATTAATCAGACATTATTTATAGATTTATTTTTTATTTTTTAGACCAAATAAAAAAACTACTGGTAATAAATATTTTCCACAGTATAACATAAAAAAGTTTAAACATCAATAAATGCGTAAAATTTTAAATGGGTTTGAATATAAAGTACTGATAGTGTTTTGCATTCCATTTTAGTTAGTAACTGATTTACATACAGTAATTTTAAGTGCCTTTTACCTCATTTTAACTAGGCTACAGATGGACGCAAAGGTAAAAGAAAAAGTTAAAGTTATGTGTTATTTAATTAACAACTAAATTAAAATTGTAAAGAAAATATAGTAACATATTTTAAAATTAATGCCGGTTTTACGTGTAAAATCAATTTGAAAAATGTAATGCTCGTAAAAAAACAATGCAACATGATTAGAGAGTTGTAGTTAGTAAAAGTGAAATTAGACTTAAAAGTGAACATTGTAATGATACATATGTAACTTAACCCGAACAGGGTGTGTAATACTCTGTGCCGTTGCACATTTTCGATCGTCTCTGGGGTAGCTTGCTCTCTTCCACTATGTAGGTTTTTGTTTTCTTTTGTGTGTCAATATGTGTTTCTTTCCATCTTATCTGTCTTTGTTATCGTTCTTCTCATTTGTCACAATTTCTTCTTCACGGCAGTCTGTACTTTCTATGTGTGGCTAAGTCCTAATAGGTCTTAGTTCCAGGGTCCGGAGGAGAGATGGATCGTTACCTGCATTGCTTTCCGCAATGATGTTACCTTGGGACATAGTGGAAGATCTACGGTTGGAGCTGACTATCTTGCCATCTTTTCGAGCCAGAGGGAGCTTCCACCTACTTCCCCTCTTCCTCGCTTTGATATTCTCCGTTTCCCCACGAAGTAGACATGCAGGTACCCCTCTACTCATTTTATATTTTGCTCCCAGCCAGAGCTATATATGTGTGGAGGGGATCCTTGGGGATTTTGTTAGTGAGAGAAAGAAGAAGATGAAGGGGGATTTTAAAAATAAGCGACGTAGATATGGATTTAAGTAATTTATTTTATTATTTACCTCTTCCTTCTAGCTGAAGCACTTTCTTATATGTAACGTTTTTTTAGGGGGCTTGTTATGAAATTCGATTACCATTAAGAGCCGCTCAGTCCTTCCAGCAGGACTCGATAGAAATACTAACTAAATTCCGAATTGGCTAACCACCATATTTTTATTCCCGATGTTCCGTCACTTCAGCTACCTATAGAACTTAAATTTGATGTTTGTTTATTTTCTGATTACGTATTTATTTATTTGTTAAGTGTTATTTTTTTTAATATTTATTCATGTAGCCTATTATGCAAGTTGTTATTTTTTGTATAATTTATTTTTTTGTAGTATAATTCTATTGTTTATATACTTTTTTATTCATAAACTTGTTTAGTGATGCCTACAAGAGTTAAATAAGTTTAAAACAAGCAACATCTAATTTTTCATTTTAATTAATTTTCCTTTTTTGAATAAATTATTTCTTGACCGCTACTCGTTTGTTTTTCTTTGTTCTCCTGGGTATAGTGGCTCACACCCATCCTGGGTAAGGTATAGCTTCAGTTGACTTTATGAAAGTAGGCTGTAACACTCGTCAACACACGCCCTAAGACTGTCTTAATGGATGTCAGATCCTGGTGACAGGTATTACAGAAGATTGTAACAGAACCTGTCAAACACACGGCAACACTGTCGGGATATTAGATGGGTTGAAACATATACTCAAACTGGGCGTGTAATATCCCGTTAACATACGCCCTAAGACGTGTCTTAAGGGATGTCAGATCCCGGTGACAGGTATTACAGAGGCTTGTAACAGAACATGTAAAACACACGGCAACACTGTCGGGAGATTATATGGTTTAAAACATATACTCAAACTGGGCGTGTAATATCCTGTTAACACACGCTCTAAGACGTGTCTTAATTGATGTCAGATCCTGGTGACACGTATTACAGAGGCTTGTAACAGAATCTGTCAAACACACGGGATCACCGTCAGGAGTATTGATGGATTTGGTGTTAGCAATGAATAAGATTGTACGTTGAATGAATACCATACAACTAGTACATTGGAAAATATGAATATGTTGATTTCTTCAAGTTAAGAAGAGCAATAATGATTAGGACTATTGGTTTTTAAACATTTAAGTACTTAGAATCTTTTATTTGATGTAACGATAATCTTTTGATATAATAAAGGTTAATTAATTGTATTTTAATAAGTTTACGTGTTTCTCAATTCAACTGTGTAAATAATTCAAATTTTTAATAATTTGTAAACAATAGCATTTGTAATATTTTAGTGCCAGATAACTACAGATAGTACACAATGTTCTCTGACCTTGTGTAAATATAAATTAAAAAGTAAAACAATATTAAATAGTAAGCTGTGATCTATTCTCTGCCTTCAGATACTTAGTAATAAACATTTTTCAATCAAAAATTATAATTTAATAATGATAATTTTTCTAATATATTTTTTGTATGTTTTTTTAAATTTTGGATTACAACTTATTATAAAATCATAATCGGTTGGTTGAGTTGCCTCGTTTGATATTTAGAAGCATACTGAATAATATTCCAAATATATATGTTGATTTTTACAGAGTCAGTTTTTTATTCTATATATGTTTTATTTTTTAATAAAAAATATCAATGAAGACTTTAAAATATGTTAAACCAACAATTAGTACTTATAAAGTTTATTTTTAAAATTAACTAAATATCGCTTACAAAGCATATCTTTATCAAAATATAATCAAAAGAGTGCTTTAAAAGGTTTGTACAAGAGTCAATAAACAATACAAAGGTCTTTTTAATACCTCTCAGATCCAAGAGCCGTGAAAATGGCTGGCCGATTCCTATAACTACCAAACAAACGACTGAAAATCAACACAAACAATACTTTTTAAATAATTAAAAGATTATTTAAAACGACAAATTTGTGGTACTAACAACCGAGTTGGGTAATCAGTAAATTATTACTATTTATATCCATACATTTTTTATTAGTATTTTATAGTTAATTATATTTTATACTATCAAAAATGTTCTTAATATTCAATTTTATAATACTAAACAACTTTTAAAGTAACATGTTTTTAATTATATAAAAGATTAACACAAGAAGGGAACGTCACACAATATTAATATTTATAAAGTTTACATTGCAAATGTACACTAATTATAATGATTGATGTAACATTATTTTTTGATCTCAGGCTACAGGAATTTTTAAGAAAATAATTCATTAATTTTGTATCTATAATTTTTTAAGTTTTTGATTTGTTACATTTAATCGTATTGGATTTATAATGTAACATATAATTGTAGTTTTACGTACAATAATTGTTTCAATTTAAATCTTCTAATAATTCTGTGATAATATAAATTTCTGTTTTATAAAGGCTTATTTCAAGTTACTATTAATTTTTCATTTAGTTTTTTCTGGCATATTACTAAATGAAAACTTTTTTGTTTTATTTACAATGCAGTCACTAACGTACTTTAAATCCATAATGGTTTGTATTTATATTATATGATTACGTCAAACTATTCTATATCTAGAGCTGACTACCCCACAGCATGAAACTAATAATATTATTTACAAACATATAATATAATAAAATGAGTCCAGTGTTCCCTTCGTTTTAGTTAACTTAAAAATACAGACGTTCCAAATGTATATATTATAAGTATCTCCCAACTTTATGACACTTCAACCCCTGAAAAATGAACTGTAATTGCAAAGCCAACTAAAGTATGTTTTTAACTTTAAGGGATTGTACATAAATAGCTTAGTTTAATTGTTGTTTAAGATTTAAGTATACAGTTTTTTCGACAGTTTGAAGATTAAAAAGGTATTATACAATCTAACAGAAAAGTATAAACTATTCGAAAACTTACTGAAGTCTACTATGGAAGTTTCAAAATGTATGTCGATAACACTTTAATTATGTAAGTACTAGTAGAAAAATTTAATAAACGAAATTATCTTTTTGAATCGTTTAACAATGTAATGACAATATATAATTTTCATTATCAAACATAAAAGTGGAAATTATTATTAAATACAATGTATCATATATAATATATAAAAAGTGAGTTCAACCTTTAAATGAACATTAAAATATGAACGTTTTTATTAATAAGTGATGCCTTAACAAATGTTTTGTATGTCGGTAAATGATGCAAATTAAATAACGAAGCGATATATTTCCTCAGCTTTACACAGTAAATCATTCAGAGTATAAATTGAGATGAAAATTCCCATCATGAAAGAGCACCTGGAGGGCACACGTGGTGTAAGTTAGTTGTTAAAGTGTTTTGTAAATGAACCAATAGAAAACACGTGTCCTTTGAGGTAATTAAGTCTTAAAACTTGTTCACGTGTCACAGAACATTACTTACGTGAAGACGAGTGGTTTGTTATTATTTTATATGTTATATTCGATACTTGGTCAAGCATTATTATTTTTATATTTTTATTCATCACTAGGACGCCAATCAGATAAATTTGGGCTGATAGAGGGGCGTATGAGTGTAATTGAGTATGGATGACTCGTGTAGTCTTATTACATACTGAGTTAACATTAGCTCAAAAAGGAACATTTAGTAATAGTCCATTAGCGAAGGAAACAAACGAATCTAAAATGTTTCGTGAAATCCGAACCACGTACTGTTAGTTTAAGTTTAAGCTAATCGACAAGATTAATATTCAGTTATGTTTCTATAAGATACATGAATCCTACCACCCAACACGGACACCCCAGGCTTCTCTATTAGTGCCACGTCAATGGCAATGGAGGGGTGGACGCCATGTTAGCAGTGGAAATTATATATTCAGCTAGACATAGATAATGGAATTAATAAGTAATGTAGTATTTTTAATATGAAGCTTAGTGGATAAAATGTTAGAGGATATTAAAAGTGGACATAAAAATCACAAAAACTATAATTTTTTTAAATTTTCTATGACTAACTATGGAGAGGAAATAAAGTTAGATTAATTGGTTGTGTTCGTTGGGCTAGTTTAAATTTTGTTATACACAAATTATAGATTTGAACAATTTCACAGGAAATTATGTCAGATATAAAATTTAATTAGAGATAAATCATGCTTTTACAACCCCCTAATACGGATGTAGTTTTTGGAGATTTCTTGTTTAGATTTTTACTTGATTAGTCTGAAATTCGTAGTAACAAATAAATTGTATAACTGTATTACTATTTAGGTTTAAAATTAAAATTTAAGTTAAATTATTGTAAAATAATGTTACAATTCAAACATAAAAAATGTATGGTAATCAATTCGTCATTGATTTATTATAATAGCCATATATTTGTTGAAAATTGGCCAGTTCAGAAGAAAAACTACCCTTAAAGCCTTATTTCGTAATTAATTTTTACAGAATTTTTCTTTGGGATTACTTAAACCTATATGAAAACCAAATTAGAATTTATATTTGTTAACACAGTGAATCTTTAACTTATAAGCGTTCAATATTTTAACCATATTTCAAGCAATATTATTACTGAGATAGTTGTTTCTGTATAATATTAATAATGTATTTTTTAAAGAGTTAAATAGTTATTTACTTGGAATAAATTAAATTGCTATATGTTTAGTTTAATTAGTTAGTTATTATATGTTTTTTTGTTTGTTTGTTTTTTTTTTTTTTTTTTTTTTTTTTTTTTTTTAGAGGTTATACTTTTCTTGGAATATATATGTAACATCTCAAAACAATATGGCACATGTTTACTCTGGATAGTTACGTATTTGATTTCAGTCAGCCATAAATAAATACATTCATTTAGCCAGCATTGACTGCAATCATAATAATGTCTGTCAATATCATGTAATATTGAGTAAATGATTGTTTAAATCAAATTTTAAATAGCATTATATTCCAAAAATGCTTATTTTTTACTATTTACCTTAATTTTAATACTATAAATAAGAGTGGCTAAAAGATAAACTAATACTAGGGAATGTAGTTTAATTGATAGTAAAAAACAAAATAATTTAACTAAATAAAGTCGTAAGTGGAATATTTAGTTCATGGACATCTTGTATTTGAAGACAAACTTAGATGAAATCTTACTGTTACTAAATAAATACAGTTTTAACCCGGAAAAATATGCAATGTTTCGCTTGTTTGTTTGCCAGATTTACATAGGAAATATATTTTGGGTCACTTATATTTTTTATAAAACTTCATATGAATTAAAACTGTATAGTTTTCAAAGGTTTAGTCCATAAATAAAACTGAGATGTTATTATTTTTGTAAATAACGTGGTTAAGAATGACATTTAAATCTTAATATATTTTACATTAAGGATTCATGATTTACATAGAATTAAATAGAAATAAATGTTTTTTGGTAATTTAGTGAAGTAAAACTGCCCCCTAAAATCTGTGTATAAAATAGAAACGCCTGCCCGTGTCAAACGCAATATGGCTACAGCAACCAAATTGCCTACCACTAAAATGTAACGGCACTCCTATTGTGTAAGTATAAGGGACCTGATGGGTAGCCTGAAACAAGCCGCAGTTTTGCCATTCACAAGGGTAATAAAGCGTTTCAAGGAAATTATTATTATTCATTATTAAGACTGATCGTTGGGATATGGGGGAATATGAGGGGAGAATGAGTGTGATGAGTGTAGATGAACAAGTATATGTAGTAATTTTTACAAACTAAGGTTATGGGGAACATCTTTTTTTTACTCATTTTTATGGGGAATAATCAACCTTCAATAGCTAGAGCAACTATGGGACCTACAGATTTACGTGGAATCCAAACCACGTAGTGTTGATCTTATTTTCAGCTAACTGACAAGCCTAACACTGTTCCCTTACCTTACCTCCTTGGCCATTGAAACCCCAGTTGGTTTTTGGCCTCGCCAACAATGCCTCTCCATTCTGCTCTGTTCTTTGCTGCCTCAGGTGTAGTCCCCAATTTGTAAATATCTTTGAGGACCTGATCTCTCCATCTAAGTCTTGGCCTGCCAAGGGGTTTTCTACCTTCTGGGTTCGATCTTTCAATATATTTAATAATGGAGTTATTTTCTCACCTCCACACATGTCCAGCCCACCTTAGTCTTCTACTTTTCACTAATGCTACTATATCTGGGTAAGTGTATATTTCTCTTAATTCTCTGTTCTTTCTTATTCTCCAAACATCTCCTTCGCATACTGGACCAAACACTTTTCTTAATACTCTATTTTTAAATACAATAAGCTTCTTCTCATATTCCTTTGTCAGTGTCCATGTTTCAGCTCCATATAGTAACACAGGGAAGACTAATGTATGGTAGATTTTGATCTTAGTTTTCCTAGACAATATTTTGGATTTAAGTAATTTTTCTACTGCCCAATAGGTCCTAGAGGCTAAGACTAGTCTATTTTGAATTTCGTTTTCCTCTATTGTGTTTTGTGCTGGCTTTATGATTCCTCTTCGACCTCTTCCTTTTTTCAAACCTCTTCGACTTTTTCAAATTCCCACTTGTCCGCTTTAATATTTTGTATTCTATTCATTCCCTTTCTTCTGGTTATATGCATATATTTTGTCTTATCCTGGTTTATTTCTAATCCCACCTTTCTGGTTTCTTGAATGAGCACTTTTGCTAAATTTTCCTGATCTGTTCTACTTTCAGCAAGAAGAGCAACGTCATCCACAAAATCTAACACATTTACTTTTGATCCAACATAGATCCCAGCTCTTAAATCTTTTGTCTTCCTGAGTGCATCTTCTAAGACTGTTCCCTTACCTTCACAAAATCTGAATATTTACTACCATCTAACATGGACACTTCAGACTTCTGTAGTAGTGTCTGCAGCCATTGAGCGGAAGTTGTGTCGATATTAAGAGGACCGAGCATGGAACCTATCGCCTACAATCTCCTCAACACTTTGTCCCCAAGTAGCTGGGTTACAACACTGCGCCACCACTGCCAACAAATTTTATATTGCATAATGAAACAAGAATGCTATAGTATTTTCCATTTCTATAACCGACCAACTAAAGTAGCTAGTTAATGAGGTTTAATTTCTATTTTCATTGCTCCCAAAATGAAAAACAATAAATAAATAAATCATACTGGTTAGTTGAATATAAAACAACTAATAATATGCCTTATTATCTTGCTGCCTACTTCAGAATATTATAAGTGAATACCTAATCCCTGACATGGGAACCCAACAATTTCAAAGAGTGCTATGGCAAGTTCATGTAATTTTTAGCCATATAAAACAATTAAAGTATGTGTATTTTTAAGAAAATTTTTATACAAAGAAAAAGAAAGAAAAAAGATGTCATGAATACACCGCTGTCTATTAATATAACACAGTTCTATAAAAAATACTATCTTTAATTAATTGTTATAGTTAAGTATTTAATCAAAGTTATTGTTACTAAACTCCTCAACTAACAATTGTCTAATCATAAGCAGTTTCACTCATTTACAAGAATATTTTATATTGTTAAATACTTAAGCAATAGTATAATTAAAAACATTGCATTTAATTTGGATTTTGTTATTGTTTACATTAAAATCAGGTAGATATCAAAGCCATATTTCCTTTCATGCACTTGAACTTGTTATGTTTAACTTATAATTGTTTACATTAATTCAATAAACAATTAATTATAAAACTATTTTCAAAAGTCCTCATGTAAGAAAGACATATAAATCTTTCTAACTCTGTACATGTATTACATCTGTATTCTAACAGATGTAAAGTCTTTGTTGGTTCCAATACATTGCGTTTGTATGACTAAAACGTCTTTCACAAACACATATATTCATCATAATCTAAAGCGTTATATCTGATAATAGGTTTAAACGTTTTAAGTTTAAGAAAACGCCATGGGTTTTTTGTTAAATTCTTTTACAAATTAAGAAATGTATTTTTTTTCTAACATACGATAGGTTTATCTGGTTTTTGAATATTGATTGTTGATCATTTTTACTTGAACATAGAGATCAATAGACATAATAGATGAGACGTAAAGAGGGACCTAAATTTCCATAATGTTAGTCATATTTTGAATGAACCCCTTTCTAAAACGCGTTAAATGAGGCTAAGATTCTTTTGTTTGAAAGTTATTTATTAGCATTAGATTTTTCATGATATGTAAATAATAGTTGGACATTTTCAATTATCCTTGGAGTTCTATCTTGGAGGCACGTCCTGGAACACCCACAACAATAAATGTAGGATACAAAACATGAATATTCTACCACCAACATCCATCAGGCCTGACACCAATACCTCTAGTTCCACTTGGAGGGAGTTTTTTACCTTGTCCCACGGAACACTAGCTTGGAGGCTCGTCGTGAGGAAATAAAAAAAAAACTACTTTCAAACACAAGTGTTCAAAAACACAGGGATGATTACAACACCCCCTTTCCCAATCACCTTACACAGTCCACCTAGAAGGGGTCTAAGCCCCACCACTCGTCAGGGATCGGCTTACCGCAAGGATTCAGTTCGTCTTTGACGGTCGTGGTTGATCTCGTGAGTGTAGTGGTGCGAGGAGTCCTTATGTAAGTGGAATTAGAAGCTGGTTGGATAAGTTAAAAATTTGTCTATTTAATAATTCGTAGTATGTTTTGTTGAAATGTTTCATATTTTTGCAGTTTTTTCGTGTCTCATTGAATATTTTGTCTGTTTAACAACCTGATACATACTCTGTTGATTTTTTCATATTTTGTATTTATTTTTGTATGTCATTGAGTATTTGGTCTATTTCATAACTTGCTCTGTGTTTTGTTGACTAATTTCATATTTTGGATTTATTTTGTATTTCATATTGTGTATTATATTTTGTATAATTATGTTATGTGTGATAGTTTTTTAAAGAACTTTTAACTTTCAACAGTAATCTGTAGTATCTAGCATGTAGTATTACATTTTTTCCGATTTATTGAAGGTTAAGGAAAAAAATTATTTTAGATGTAGGCTAAGTTAGTTAGTACACCTGAATACGGACGGAGTTTGTTATACCTGTCGAAACGTTGTGTTTGTTTCTTAAACACTCAAAGCATTGGATATCTCCAAACGTTATCTACATATCATAAGATTCTTTAATGAAATTAAATAGATATTTATCTGCAAATGTTAATAATTTTATTAGAGTTTAACGTTTCTAAGTTATAATCTAAGATTGAAGGTTCCGGGAAAATTCAGGTGATAAGAACGTACAGATATTATTTTTAAGTGATTGATACATTTTATTAAAATAAATATCTTCGTACGTTTACGAATGTATAAGTCCCTAAATATAAAAAAACCATTATCAAAAACCTGTTTACTTCTAGTAATAATATAAATACTATAATGTTTGGCTTCTTGTAACTCAACTAAACTAAATCATGTTACTTTGTTAGGATCTCTATGAATTGAACACACAGATAATTTTTTTCTAGTTAAAAAGCAAAAAAGATAATCTTACTGCAGAAAAGCTTCTTATAAAAAACCTATACTCTAATTTGTTTACAATATTTATACAAGTTATGTATTTTGAATCACTTGGTTGAAAGGAGCTAGAGTAGTTGTCACAATGACGACAAATATAATTAATAATATTATTTGTGTTAACCTTAGGATATTTTATATTTAAATATTATCCACTGAATATATATTGTACTTAAAATAAAGGTATTCATTACAGATTCTACTCATTTAAAATATTCAAATATTTGGTAGAGTAATATACAAGCGTATGTACGAGTGGGTGAGTGATGGTTTCATATGATAGTTAATGATTGATGTTACTCGAAGGAAGACATCAAGACACTAAAGAACCACGATGACAATGCTATTGTAGATTAATGGTATTATGTTTTTGTTATTGAATGAAATACAATACAGACGTTTTCTTAAAAAAATTAGAGTTATTTAAGAAGTGGTTAAGCTGATAATGTAATAATTAAATAAAAATACATTTATGTACTGATTAAGAGTGTTCACTGTTTACTATTTATTTTTAGCTCTACTATAGCCAAATTAAGGTTTAACCTATTAACTAGAGATTCATCCTGAATTGTTTGATTATTATGCAAATTTTAATCTTAAAGTACTTGGTTTTTAAATTACCTTTAATAATATAATACTTATTTTAAAATTTAAATACGAGTATGAGTTAAATCCTAATAATTGGCCCGTTCAATGTAATTATACATTGCTTTTGTATCACTTAAGTGTACATAAAATAGTTAGATTATGTTCAAAAAATAACTCAAGATTCATTGTTTAGGATTAGATATATTTAATTTTGAATGGTTTGGTTCGTATCTGTGGTGTAGTGAGTATGTGTATGTTTAATAAAATATTAAGCTGTATAACATATTAAGGATTCAAAAGTAAACTACTTTCAGTATCCACAAAATAAGAATGTAAATAGCTATTGTACAACCTGTTTTATTGTATGGATCTGAGGTTTGAACCCTAACAATGTATAAAAAAAGATTAATTACAATTAAAAACAAAATTCTAAGAAGAATATATGGACCTTCCTATGAATCAGGAGTGTGGGGATTGAAAAAGAACAGTGCTTAGAGAACTGTAGAAGAGACCTGATATAGTGGTGGTGGTGGTTAGAAGCAGAAGAATAAGATGGCTTGGTCATGTGAGGAGATGGGAAGAAGAAAAAATGATAGGAAGGGTATGGATGGGGAAACCAGCAGGAAGGTGACCTCTAGGACGACCAAGAATAATATGGGATGACCAAAAAAACAGGATGTGAGAAGTCTTGGTGGAGACATATATATAGGAGAAGATAGAGGACTGTGGAGGCAACTTATTGGCGTGGCAAAAAATCACCTTTGATTTGAGTGGCCACATGAGTAAGAGAGAGTAAGTATAAATTAAGCTGTTTTTAAGACTTCGCCATTTATAAGTGAAGATTTCTTTATATATTCAATGGCAGGATTCAATGGCAATTATAAATATAATTATTAATTAATAAAGTCACAACTAATCTAAAAAAAATATCATGTTTAAAACAAGTACGTGTGTAAGGTTGTATATGTTTAAGAAAACAAGAACTACAATTTTAAATTTTCTTTTCAATCTTATTTAAGTATTGACTATTAATCTTCTTATGTAAAAGTGTGTATATGTATATGTATATGAATAATGCTATTCTTTTATATTATAAATTTTAAACATAAAGATGAATTTCAACAATTAACCATGATTTTGTTAAAATTATAACTTCCCATTATCTAAACTCTCACAGTTTATATATATAAAAAAAATATTTAAATAAGATAAAACAGGATAGAATAAATCTTATAACTACTGTACATAATTGTTCTGACCTATTATAAGCATAAGTTAGTTGTATTAAAAGGTTTCTAATCTGACATTCTATTATTAACTTCAATTTCATTTAATTATTAAAAATGGTATTAGAGATACCAAATAAATTAATAAATGGATATAAAAAGAGATTCCGAAAAATATTTACTATTTACATGATTAATTAACAAAGGAGAACATGACATTTCTATAATTTTATACACTGTGTTGTTTCCTAATTGTTAAAACCACAGTCCACTCCCCGTAGAGTGTCGGCTGACCACAGCCCCTCGTGTCCAACCACAACACAACTCCTACAGCAGTAATAAGTAACTTATACTATATATAAACATCATTGGTTGATCAAAATTACAAAATCATGTGTTTTATTTCGGTGGATATTATTGACACAAAATAAATTAAAATTTATTTAAATTACAATAAACCGTTTTTTTCTCAAGTGAAATTTCAAATAATCTAATTTCATTGTACTGTTCAACAATATACTGCACATACGAGTAAAATATTACACGTGGTTGATGATATCTTCAATTGTTCCTGTCCTGCATATATATGTGAATGTTTCTAATGTGTCGAGTGTTTAGGAAACAAACACAAAGTTTCGACAGGTATAACAAACTCTTGCCGTCTTCAGGTGTACTTACTAATTTAGCCTACATATAAAACTACATTTTTCATGAACTATAATAAATCAGAAAAGACTTGATACTACATGTTTAGATACTAAAGATTACTGTTAAAAGTCAAACGTTCTTAAAAACTATCACACATATCATAATTGTACAATATATATAACACAATATGAAATACAAAAGAAATGCAAAATATGAAATCATTCAACAAAATATCATGAAAATTCCAATGCTAATGAATAACTTTCAAACAAAAACTGCATATATACTGTACTATAAAAATTATTTAAAAATATAATATTAATCAAATCTTGTTGTTATTATTTCACAGAGGCACCTTTGATTCCCGCGTTGCTATTATGTTTTTGGCTATGTAAAATGATTAATTAGAAGTAGAAATAAACTAGATATTACTCAATTATTAAAATTATGATAATAAAATGAACATAACAATTAAAAAAATATTTTTATGATATTATAGTTTAAATGTGTTCTGTCGAATAGATGAAATATCTTTTTACCGTATTTCATACATAGTTTTGTTTAGTATTTGAATTTTTGAAAACATATCGCAATTTTACAAGTATTTATTTTACCTTATAATATCAAAGAAATGATTGAAGGTTTTTTAATTATTGTTTCCAGTGTAATTGTTTTGTTATTTTACGAACAGCTAAGATTTAAACAGATATAAACAGAATATATTATTCCGATCATTTTTTATACATTAATTTATATTTATTTGGTATGATAATAAAAAATGTATTTATTTCAATTTCAAAAGGAACTTATACTTAAATTAGTTTTAGTACAATGTTATATGCATTATCGAATTATGTTTTACAAACTTAATTTAGTCTGAAACTTTAGTATGAAGCAAGTTTACTAAAAGAAGAATACATTTTAGCTTTACAATTTATAACATAGTTAAATATTACTGTACACATTGAATGAGTAATCAAATATCACTAAAATTAAACCTTACACTTGGATAAAAATGTGAAAAATTAACGTTGATAACTGTTAATTGTGTTAGAACGGCCTTTTCAAAATACAATTATTTTGGGCTTTTCAGTTGGTAAGGGTGTAAAATTAATTGTACTATCTCATCTACAAACCCTAACTCATTTTTGTGGTAAGATGGTTGCTTTTTCACACTCACCTCTATTTTGGGTGTTATGACTTTATTCATCCGAGAAGCAATGATTGCCACCAATGACATATATATATATATATATATATATATATATATATATATATATATATATATATATATATATTTGATACTACACTGAATAAATTCTGTGTAGTTGTTTATTTAGAAAACCAAACTAATCGTTACCAGTTTTTCCACGTAACACCATGTGTGTAGAAATTCATTTATCGATCAAAATAGTGTGAAATTGGACATTAGGACATTGCTGCTTGTTGTTTTGAGTTAAATTGAATGGTGAAGGATATATAGGGCAATTTTGTATATGAAGTAATGTAAGTTTTTTTTTATTTAAATATTTGTAAACGTTTACTTTAGTAGTGTTGTAACAAATGCCATTTATATTTCAGTGATGAAGGCAATCACGGATCGTATTTCAAGTCCTGGACATTAATAATTTCATCCCTGACACTCAGGAGGACATGGGTCACTGAGATATATATGGGGTCATGGATGATACATAGACGATGCACCTGAAAGTAAAATGTATTCTCGTGACTTACTTGTGTACATATATATTATGAGTTATATAAAATTGAACATTACTTAAGATAAAACTATTTTTAGCCAAAAATAAATTTACCTAAAAGGAATTTTATAGCAATGCAACGGAATTAAAATATAATAAGAGTTAAAACAGCCATAAATTACTTATGTAAAAAATGTAAACACAACAACATCTACTCTAGCAACTAATCTTTGAAAATATATTAGACAAAGAAGAATCAAACTTAGGATCTAGTATGTATGAAAATGTACAGTAACCGTACGCACATTTTTTGAGTAATTATATTTTTAGAAACCTATTGCTAAATAATTATGTTAAAGTTAAAATAACGTTATTAAATGAATTAGTCGAAGTACACAAAATCATGATTCATACGAGCTCAGGTGGAGTTACCTCGTTTTTAGAAACATCACTCCACCCTGATATCATGGGCTAGATATGTTAGTGTGTAAATATTATTCTATATTAGAAGTGGACACTTCATAATATAGAATATAAATATACAACCAATTGGATACTACATCAAGTTATTGACTTAAAAAGAAGATTCAATAAAATCAATTTAAGAAAATCGAAAATGACAAATAAATTTTATGAATACAAAAAATGGATCTAACATATGTATCATATTGGCTTGAAAAATATTTAAAAAAGAATCTTAGAGTCACATATAATATAAGAAATGGAGTAAAATGATGCATATGTTTAAGTTATTTTATAAAGTATAAATTAGAATTTAATTTCCTCATTTTAGCTCAGTGATCGTTGTTGTCATATCCTATATACCTCCAACCAAGACATACAGCCCTCCCACCCACTCAACGGATGTAAAGCCCTTTCCACCCACCCATAAACTTACAGTGGTACAGGAAATATGTTTAAGTGTAAGTAGTAGTTGTTTTGTTTTAAGATGATGAAAGGTTCATTAAAAAGATCAGCTTTGAGTGTAAATCCACAAATACTTTATCCTACGACCCCCCCCCCATACACGTAGAGTGTATTGTGTTCATGGGTGCAGACTAATGTTACCCGTACAAACAGTGGTAGAGCCCCTCAAACATATGTTATTGATTTATAAAACTATTTCATTGTGGACCTGGAATTACTTACGCTTCGATAACAAGTAGTTTTTTTAACAATTTTATCTTTAAATGTTTTAACAGCACACACTGTTCATGACACAATACTGTACAGCGTGACTGTGTACTGCTCAAAAAACTTTCTAAGTTAGTTAGGTCTTGTATACATCTCTACATAAACAACAAAGGGCACTAACGATGTCTATCATTTCACAAAGGAAAACTTCCGCATCACCTTAGTCACAAAGTGTGAAGTCTATCAAGGTAAAACACTACTTGAATCCCTCCTTTTACCGTAGTGTTATTATTTATACGCCAATCGTAGAGATATGCACGAATGTGATAGGTGAATAAGTGTATTGAGTGAAAATGAACGACTGTAGTAATTTTTACTATGGTTTACTGTTCCTTGGTCTCGTTATTAATAACCCAACAGCCATTATTAATAAGGCCCCACAGCTTTACGTGGAATCAACCACGTACTAGGTCAGGTGTAATATTAAGTTATCTTCACTCCAATGTATCCTGAATCTTACTACCCCTAACTCACACACCCCATACTTAGATAGCAACCACTAATGAGTGGACCTTATTTCACAATTCAGAGGCCCGATCATAGAACATATGACCAACAATCTTCACAACATTGTTTTGGGAAAATTGCGCCATTTGTGCTCATAATAATTGTGTTATATTATATTACTGCTTAAAATGCAAATCTTGTCTAGTTTGTTTATCTATTTTATAATAACAATTGATAACAAATCAAGGCATTTTCAAACTAATATTGTTGTTTTTTTTAATTGTGATAACCTAATTCAGTTTCTGTATTGAATTTAACGTGCAAAGTAACACAGCTTCCTTCATTCTTGAGGGAGAAGGAAATATGCTAGGAATGCAATTCCCACCACAATATCCGGTGGCATTCCTTTACACTTTATTCCCATGGGAACTCAAGTCAGTTACCTGGATTGACAGTATTAGGTCCGGATTTACATACTTATTATTACATATTACTATAGTACCCTTACTTCTGATAGGTTTATGATACAGAGAAAGCTCTTAAGTTGTACATGAAATTTAAGCATGTTACACTAAAATCCATTGAGAAAATATAGACGTACAAAAATTCATTTAGTGTTTATAAAATGTTGTAAAAAAAAAGGAAGAAATGTATCTAAATGATTATTTCATGAAACTTACTTTTATACTAATTTATGTAATATATTACATACAATACAAGTTGTATTTTATGTACTTCTATATGTATAACATCTAGAAAGAACCGAAAAATTACAAATAATTAATAATTATGAAACTATTCCAAAATTTTAAAAATCTAATAATAAAAAGATTTAATCGTGTTTAAAAAATTTGTTGTATTTAAAACATTTTGCACACCTGTAGATAACATTGTTCTAGTTAAGGTTTGGTTAGGTTAAGTTAGTTTAGTTCTAGCCAAGTTAGGTGAGATTATATAACATTATCAATATGTTTACTCGAATTTTATTTATGTCATGTATAAATACAGGACATTAAAATACAAAGTATATCTCATAAGTCATTATAAAGTTAAATATTATTTAATTATAAACTAAAATAGAGTCAACTGAGTAAAAGGGAAGTAATTACTACCTACAAAGGAACTCTCTGATTGAATAAAACTACTTTTCCACCAGGTATGCTTTTAATCAATTTCTGAATCCCTGTCTTGAAGCTCGGATATCTGCAGGAAACCTATTAATTGCCAAAATAATGGCCCACAATAAGTTAAATCCTGCTCACACAGGTCTAGCCGAAGTCTAGGATGCCGTAGATCGTCCCCATGTCTAGTGAGGAAACGATGCTCGGCCCAACCGTCTGAATGTTCTGAGAACCATCTGAAATAGACATAATCACCCGGAATACAAAGAGAGAAGGTAACAAATGGAATACAAAGAGAGAAGGTAACAAATGGAATACAAAGAGAGAAGGTAACAAACGGAATACAAAGAGAGAAGGTAACAAACGGAATACAAAGAGAGAAGGTAACAAACGGAATACAAAGAGAGAAGGTAACAAACGGAATACAAAGAGAGAAGGTAACAAACGGAATACAAAGAGAGAAGGTAACAAACGGAATACAAAGAGAAATAATACTGAAAGCATAACAATTGATTAAAATAATATAAATATTTTTCCTAATGTGATATTTTGGTGAAAAAAACAAAGAGGAATTTACTCGTTAACAAATTTAAATGATCACTATACTTTAGTAACTGCATTGATAAAAAAATATATATATAATACAACAAAAATAAACAGGAACGACAAATGTTGAGTATAATTATTTTAGATATAAATATTGCTTTATTTTAAATATTTTATCAATGTGTATTATAATTTAATCCAAATTAACTTCAAAAACCTAATTTGAATAAAAACTTTTTTTGAGATAAAATATATCTTAAAGAAAGAGACATAAACATAACACGCAAAATTAGTTTAATTGTGTCTTCTCTATATTTCATATTCTGTAAATATTAACTAGTACATTCTAAAAACCAATTTAAATAATATTATACTGTCTGAAAAATATTAAACTACGCCAATTTCACTTTAGTAAAGTGTCAAGTAAATATGTAAAAATATAAACAGTTCTAAGAAAATAAAAGTTGGTTCCTGTCTCATTTAGTGAATTACACAATACTATTATATTCAATTACGTCTGGTGTAAAAATTAACCTGATATTTCTACGAATTTGTTTTTCAAGGATTTTATATTTTAACAGCTGTTAGGAAATTCCAATTTAGTTATTTTATGTTAAGTAAATGGGTTCAATATGTAACAAACCAACACATAAATAATAACCAAAATTGTTTATAGGCATTTTGTAATATTAATTACATTGGTTTACATTGTATTAAGAATTAATTATTTACAGTGACTTATAATACACAATTTTGTTTTAATGGAATCTATTCTGATAATACTTGTTCTCCCCCTTTCAAATATTTATTATTCAAGCATTTCAATTCCTTAATAAATAAATGTCATATCATATAAAAATGAATTAAATCAGATAGCGATGTAATTCATGTAACCAGAAATAATGTTTGTAGCCAATAATACACAACCTCATTAAAACTGTAATTATTCCATTTAAAAGCACATCTTGCTGTAATTATTTAACAACAAATACCTTTAACAGTAGCCCTTTAACTGCATTGCATTTTTATAACACTTTACCATCCTACATAACATAAATATAACATGTCACAAATATAAACATGATGTTAAGAACAGTGTATTTAATGGTGTATTTTGATTACAACTATTTGAAGTTCCAAGTATTGAGGATTTTAAGTAATTGTGTTCTACGAAGGACTTGAGGCAAACCAATTTATTCCTTTTTCATAGTCACTAGAGTGCTCCAACAATTTCCATTTTTGTACTTGCCCTTTGTGACTCAAATTGGCTTATTCTCTTTGATGGACATTGACTAGAAATAAGCAACAAGAAACTAGATTAATGGCGTATTCAATATTTCTCTTAAGTTCTCTATTTTTTACTATATTTTAATTTTCAAGTAAAATTCAAATGTAACGAGTTTTATCTAGTTTTAATGTTTTTCAGTGACAAAAAACACTATTAAATGGCTTAAAAATATATTATATTATTGCATACGGAGACTTTTACCATACATATGCATTACGAATTATTTTATTTCCATTTTATCAGAACAAATTTATTGTTTATTAAACAAAAATAAGAAGTGCTGTTTTTTATGTTAAGGCAATAAAATGTATGTTTATAATTAAAACCTTAAAGATAATCATATTTTATTTCATATAATTTAACATTATAATACAAGCATACAATGTCAAAACCTCTTTCAGTACTGGATATTTGTTCTATACAACAAATTTCGTTATTGTTGAGAGGAATTTTAATCCCGACTAAATTATTTGGTTTCTGATTATTACTAACCCTGTTATCCAAAGAATTCACGTTACACATGACACTGACATTAACAGAGGTATTAGAAGAAGTTTTTGAATAAATATACATGCACCTTTATGATAATTTGGATTTTACCCTAGAAACATTATGTTTTTTTTTTTTTTTAATAAATCTTAATAAAAACCTCTTGTTTCAAAATTGATTGAATATTCACAGGGCAAATGCTGGCAATGTTGTCCTAAAATTTATAATATAAACATTTTTATACTGTTTTCAAATATAACAATTTTCCAGTAAATTGTTGTATCTTAAAATGACAGCTCCGTTTTGTATAAGTAAACTGTTAAGATAATGTTATACACTAAACAGTTGTAATAATGGAGAAAAAACCTTTTCGTATCTACTTTTAAAACCAAAAATAAAGACTATTTGAGTTTAATTTAACGGCCTAAAATAATGCTTATAAAGCAAATAGAAAAAAAAAATACCTTTGAAATAAATTTAATACATATATAAATACTTCCTCTATACTGAACACCAAACGAAATACTAAAACCTGATGCTTACTTGAAATAATATTTAATAATCATGAAAAAATATGTAATGAAATGTAAAACATTGTTATCATTTATGAGCTAAATGAAGGTAATACAAAATTATTAACGTACGTGTTTTGACAATTCTGGAACAAAAATTACTAACGTATGTATTTTGGCAATTCTGGTACAAAAATTATTACGTACGTGTTTTGGCAATTCTGGTACAAAAGTTATTAACATACGTGTTTTGGCAATTCTGGTACAAAAATTATTAACGTACGTGTTTTGGCAATTCTGGTACAAAAATTACTAACGTATGTGTTTTGGCAATTCTGGCACAAAAATTATTAACGTACGTGTTATGGCAGTTATAGTAAAAAAATGTTAACGTATGTGTTTTGGTAATCCCGGTACAAAATATTAACGTACGGGTTTTGCCAATTCTGGTACAAAAACTATTAACGTACGTGTTTTGGCAATTCTGGAACAAAAAATACTAACGTACGTGTTTTGGCAATTCTGGTACAAAAATTATTAACGTACGTGTTTTGGCAATTCTGGTACAAAAATTACTAACGTACGTGTTTTGGCAATTCTGGTACAAAAATTACTAACGTACGTGTTTTGGCAATTCTGGTACAAAAATTACTAACGTAGGTGTTTTGGCAATTCTGGTACAAAAATTATTAACGTACGTGTTTTGGCAATTCTGGTACAAAAATTATTAACGTACGTGTTTTGGCAATTCTGGAACAAAAATTACTAACGTACGTGTTTTGGCAATTCTGGTACAAAAATTATTAACGTACGTGTTTTGGCTGTTCTGGTACAAAAATTATTAACGTACGTGTTTTGGCAATTCTGGTACAAAAATTACTAACGTATGTGTTTTGGCAATTCTGGTACAAAAATTATTAACGTACGTGTTTTGGCAGTTATAGTAAAAAAATGTTAACGTATGTGCTTTGGTAATCCCGGTACAAAATACTAACGTACGTGTTTTGGCAATTCTGGTACAAAAATTATTAACGTACGTGTTTTGGCAATTCTGGAACAAAAATTACTAACGTACGTGTTTTGGCAATTCTGGTACTAAAGTTAATAACCTACGTGTTTTGGCAATTCTAGTACAAAAATTATTAACGTACGTGTTTTGGCAATTCTGGTACAAAAATTATTAATGTACGTGTTTTGGCAGTTATAGTAAAAAAATGTTAATGTATGTTTTTTGGTAATCCCGGTACAAAATACTAACGTACGTGTTTTGGCAATTCTGGTAAAAAAATTATTAACGTACGTGTTTTGGCAGTTCTGGTACAAAAATTATTACCGTACGTGTTTTGGCAATTCTGGTACAAAAATTATTAACGTACGTGTTTTGGCAGTTCTGGAACAAAAATTACTAACGTACGTGTTTTGGCAATTCTGGTACAAAAATTATTAACGTACGTGTTTTGGCAATTCTGGTACAAAAGTTATTAACGTACGTGTTTTGGCAATTCTGGTACAATAATTATTAACGTACGTGTTTTGGCAATTCTGGTACAAAAATTACTAACGTATGTGTTTTGGCAATTCTGGCACAAAAATTATTAACGTACGTGTTATGGCAGTTATAGTAAAAAAAATGTTAACGTATGTGTTTTGGTAATCCCGGTACAAAATACTAACGTACGTGTTTTGCCAATTCTGGTACAAAAATTATTAACGTACGTGTTTTGGCTGTTCTGGTACAAAAAAATTAACGTACGTGTTTTGGCAATTCTGGTACAAAAATTACTAACGTAAGTGTTTTGGCAATTCTAGTACAAAAATTATTAACGTACGTGTTTTGGCAGTTATAGTAAAAAAATGTTAACGTATGTGTTTTGGTAATCCCGGTACAAAATACTAACGTACGTGTTTTGGCAATTCTGGTACAAAAATTATTAACGTACGTGTTTTGGCAATTCTGGAACAAAAATTACTAACGTACGTGTTTTGGCAATTCTGGTACAAAAATTAATAACCTACGTGTTTTGGCAATTCTGGTACAAAAATTATTAACGTACGTGTTTTGGTAATTCTGGTACAAAAATTATTAACGTACGTGTTTTGGCAGTTATAGTAAAAAAATGTTAACGTATGTTTTTTGGTAATCCCGGTACAAAATACTAACTTACGTGTTTTGGCAATTCTGGTACAAAAATTATTAACGTACGTGTTTTGGCAGTTATAGTAAAAAAATGTTGACGTATGTGTTTTGGTAATCCCGGTACAAAATACTAACGTACGTGTTTTGGCAATTCTGGTAAAAAAATTATTAACGTACGTGTTTTGGCAATTCTGGAACAAAAATTACTAACGTACGTGTTTTGGCAATTCTGGTACAAAAATTAATAACCTACGTGTTTTGGCAATTCTGGTACAAAAATTATTAACGTACGTGTTTTGGTAATTCTGGTACAAAAATTATTAACGTACGTGTTTTGGCAGTTATAGTAAAAAATGTTAACGTATGTTTTTTGGTAATCCCGGTACAAAATACCAACTTACGTGTTTTGGCAATTCTGGTAAAAAAATTATTAACGTACGTGTTTTGGCAGTTCTGGAACAAAAATTACTAACGTACGTGTTTTGGCAATTCTGGTACAAAAATTATTAACGTACGTGTTTTGGCAATTCTGGTACAATAATTATTAACGTACGTGTTTTGGCAATTCTGGTACAAAAATTATTAACGTACGTGTTTTGGCAATTCTGGTACAAAAAAATTAACGTACGTGTTTTGGCAATTCTGGTACAATAATTACTAACGTACGTGTGTTGGCAATTCTGGTACAAAAATTATTAACGTACGTGTTTTGGCAATTCTGGTACAAAATTAATAACGTACATGTATAGAACAGAATAAATTGGTAAATTATTGTAGTACGTTGTAACCATAATCCTTTACGAGGAATGTTGAACTTGGAAAATTCAATAAATCCATGATGAATAAATAACTGGACAGCAATTAAATTTCGACAGTTTTATTGATGAAGATTTATTAATACAACAGTTTGCTTTATATCATTTTATAATTGACTTGGGCGTAACAAATAGAGGTGAGTAGGGTCAAATTACCCATTAGGTTCAGTCAATCACACCAACACTGATTTGATTAAACATTAACTCTGAGCTTTCGGAGTGATATAATTTATCTCCATGATTATTTTATTTTAGTAGTGTTTATCTATTTGTTCTTGATTAATTGAGAAAAAGTATTATTTTGTTTTATTTTTGATATTATAACCTTAGTAAATGAAATCACTTTAGATTCCAAACAGAAAACAGTCAAATAACGAGATTTTCACATGGGCCTGCAGGCCTGTGCGTGAATTTTATTTAATGAGTAAAGTGCTGACCGTTAGCTCTTTCGTGGATGCGAACCTTGGAACCTGCCCTCTACAGTCCAAAGCCTTTGTAATTGAGCTACCATACCAGAACATTTTAGATTATTTTTTAATGTATGATTAGCGAGAAATTAAGTAGTGTTGTGTCTTTATAAAAAAACACTATAATAACGATACGTATACTATAATTTTCCTAAAATATTTTCCCGTCATCTTGATCTCACTTATTTACACTTTGTCCACTTTCCTCTTTCGCAATGTTCACTTAATTTTTCCGTTCTTGCAAAGACTTTCCCAATATACCAATAAGTTTCACATAAGTCAGACAAAGGTATTCATGTAAAAGGATTTTAATAATCACTGTTGCAAGTCATTTGTTTTTTAATATAGGCAATTCATTATTAACAGTGTAATGATGTAGATAAGGGTAAAATATAATGGTAGAGTGTGATGATGAGTGTAGATATTATTACCAATTAAGATAGAATGTCCCTTATAAAAAGCCATTTATTAATAGGAAAAGAGCCCATGTATATAATTTTGGAATATTATTGAATATCTAATAATTTATTAAAATTTACCTTTTTCAAAGTATAGAAAGATACAGGGAGTAAGAATTATATACTTATATTTTTTATTTTCGACCTGTAATATCATTGAAACTAGCAGAATTATTTTTCTAACAAATAAAACTAAAATATTACTTAAACAGAACGTAGATTTCATACCACTTTAAAAACTCTACTTCCACTAAAAAAAACATAACTTCTAGGAATTAAAACAAATTTTGCAAGATAAAGAGGACATTTTTAGCTAAATTATTAAGGTTTATGAATAACACTTCTTATACTGTTATTTCAATGTCTGTTCCTCTGTATACTGTCACATATGTCTTTTTACTAAATAAAATATTGAATTTTTATCTTATATAGGAAGCTACAAACTACGTATAAATAGTTGTTGTTTATACGCAATTAGTTATGATGTGGTAAAAATGAAATTCAATTTACCAATTTATCTCAAATATGTATAACCACCGCAATATACTGGGTCCCTCAGATTTATTATTGTGGAATTTAATTTGTCCAGAGTGCTTTCTCAAACCATACTCACAAGTATGACATATGTACAAGGATAACACCTTTCAAAGACAGTAGGACTGTCTTAACTGAAATTAAACTTTTGTTTATAATTTTTAAAATGTTTAAACACATTTTCTCTAAGCTATTAATACGTCAGTTGCAACATGATGTCATTTTATGTAAAGGGTGAGTGACAGTATGTCAGAAATTGTCAGATCCATCTCCCGTACGGAGGGTCCGTGACCGTCACTGACAGTCAAGCTATCTAAACAATGGAGATATTCAGGAAACACGCATTCTAAATTGCAAATGACAAGATATAAATAAATAAGATAAACACTTATTTAACGTAACATCCATCATCTAATTAATTTCCACATACAAATGTGTTGTTTAAAACATATCATACATACATTTTATGTTTTCTTATATAAAACTAGAAAATAAACACCATCTATTACAGTTTGTATGGTATAAATATCTCGCTCTATTTTCTTTTTGACAGCTCTCACATGAAGAAAAATATACCTTAATAAAAAATTACCATAAATAATTGTTGTTAGTTTTTTTTTAGAAAAGTAAAATTGAAACGATAAAAAAAGAAAGAAAATAAAACATATTTATGTGAGATTAATTAGTGAAAAATATTAAAAAAAAAAAAAACGTATATGGTAAAAACCTCTTAGCATTGTGATTTATTTCATTTTTTCCATATAATTATATTTAATATTTTAGGTACATATTTGTATATTATACAAACAGCCTTAATAAATTCCTAAAGAGGTTGGTATTAAGACATAAATAAATCTATTTATTTGTTGTTGGCCTAGTTGATTAAATACCTGGTTCTTAAGCGAAATGTTTGATCCCAACCTGATTTAGAAACAAATTTGATAGGGATCGGACGATCAGGCTAATAATTTGTCACGTGTTTTATATTTAATTACACATTGTAAGTAATATCTACTTTAGTTTGTAAAAATAACTGAAAAAACCCTATCTAAACTCATCTTCGCCATTTGGGTCTTAAGATTAAATAAATATCTAGTATAGTTTAAACAAAGGGACCAATATAAAATTTGTTGTGACTATTGTTTAAATGATTGAACATTTTATACATGATCTAACCCTTTATATCATCGATATTCAGGTTCAACAATTGGGTTGAAATATGTATAAATAAACTTTTGAAAGACTAAATATCACCCTAATATCGTAAATAATACATAACTAAAAACAAATATGACATATTTAAATCAATCCAAATTTAATCTATATTTATAATATCCATCTGATGGTAATTGTAGCATTTTAAAAAATTTATTAAAATATAATTATATGTATAGTCTATTTAAAGATTATAAAATTATCTATTTAATATCAATTAATTATGGCTAAACTGTTTCAGAAATACTAACAGTGCCTTATAAATTAACCTCAAATAAAATAAAATATTATTTATATTATTTGACAGTTTAGTAAACATAGTTTTATAATTTATGGTAGTGTATTCGAGTGATGATTATACATTCAGAATGATAAAAACTACATATAACAATAGTTAAGGATCTTGTATAATGATTTTAGTTACACATTGATTGTGGATTGATGTCCATTTATGGTTGTTGGTTTAAAATCAAACTATAATTTTAAAACGCGTTGTAGCCTGACAATTACGTTTTAAATATTTCATAAATAATTCAATATTTTGTTTTCCTGTATTATAATAATCTCATTACATTAATGGTGTCTTTGTCATTTAATATAAAATTTGTGAAATTCACTATATTGGACAAACTGGACGTTCTTTCCAGACAAGATGCAATGAACATATTAATGCATTAACAACGTCACAAAATTCAAAATGTGCAGAACATATTGATAATTCAGGTCACACTTACAAAAATATAGAAACAACTCAAGAAATTTTACATACCTGTAAGAAAAGTAGTTTATTGTTAACCTTAGAACGTCTCGAAAGTGACAAAAGTGCAAAGAACAATCCAAATTTTCTATAAAATGAAAAAGACACAAGTTCAAAAAATTTACGTTTTGAAAGATTATTAAAATGTACAAATTAATTTAAAAATATATATTATCAACAGCTGTAAATAATTTGGACATATTAATTGGTTTATTTATATTGTTTTATAAACTATATGTACCTGAAGATGACTTCATAAGAGTTGAAATGTACATCGTACAACAAATTGTTAAGAAATGTGTTATAGGAATTCTATTAATAATATTTTATTTTACTACACATTTTCTGGAGGCTTTAATTTAACTAGAGAACTTATGTGTTAAACGTGACATTCAATACCATTTAAGTATGAAGTTAATGACAAAATATACGTGTTTTAATCGGAAATGAATGATTATAATGTATTTATGTCGTTTTCCTAATATAGAGATGATCATACAAAAAACTCCTAAGATCTGCAGGAACAATGCCATAGATTCCTGTGATATACTTATTCCAGTGATCATGCATTAAGGAAGCACAGTGGCGTAGGTTTGGTGCAGGTCCAAATGTGGTTGGCACGCCGCCCTAGATAAGGACTGTGCTTGATGTATTCAAACTAAGCCTTTATCAACCGAGCCAAATTTCCTTATATCCTTAAAGATTAAAAACAAAATTCCAAAATAGCTTAAAAAAGACTGAAAAAATTTATTATATATTGTATGTCAAATATATCACGAATTTTCATAAAGAATTACCAATTATAAGCCTATAATTATTACATGAACTGAAAAACGTTAATTACTGGGTAACTATACTTGTTTTATCACAATATACGTTATACCAATAAACTGCCGTAAATGTGGTTGGGCCAGTACCTCCTGCCTATACAATGGGTGAGAGGGTGGGCTGGTACTACCGTACGTGTATGAGAAAGTTGGTGGCCTAATACCACCGTACGTGTAAGAGTGGGTGGGGGTTCCAGTACCTCCTGCCTATCTGAGTAGGTGAGTGGATGGGCCAGTACCACCGCACGTGTATGAGAAAGTTGGTGGCCCAATATCACCGTACAGTAATATATCCTTCTTTTATGGGTTGGTGGATGGGTGGGTGAATACGATACGCATACTGTGTTATTGAAACACCCATCCAACCATACACGCAGAGAGGTATCGGCACACACACCCACCCATAAACATAATGTGAGGAATTCCTGTTTACAAGCACTGATATTGTAAAATACAACATTTAAAATCCATATAACTTTGATAATAGAGGATTTTTTACACCAACGTAGTATTGAAAGTCATCAACGATAATAGTTTTTAATAGTTAACATTTTCGTCCTTAAAATTCCAAGTAAAAAATAAAACACAGTTTAGCAATTTCTTCTGGAATCCATTAAACATCTTCTGATAAATAGCATGGATTTCTCAAGCACGATTACATTGTTACTGTAACATCATGAGGAGTGAATATCAATTTAGTTAATAATAGTTATTGATAATTAAGAACATATTGTGTAGTTAACCATTGTTTGACTACACTAATGTGGACATATTTAAAAGACACCTCGGTTTAACGAAACACAGTATTCGAAACAACTGAATGATTATCTCACATGTTGTGTCTCACATGTTGTGTAGTTCTCAAATTATAACTGAACTAACTTCCAAAACGTAATAACTTAAGGGAATTTATTGTTTATACAACATTACGTAAAAAATATATTAAAAAAACTCAATAACATTTTAAAATGTAAATTTTGAGGGGGATCAGTGTAAGGGGTTTGTCATGGGGTTAAAGTAATTTAAAGTAAATCTCTGTGACAAATTGGGTTTATATAAGCTATATTATTATTTATTTATTTTTTTTGTTTGGGGTGGTTTTACTTTATTGAAATACAGAGTTAAATCGGGAAAAACACAGTCTTACTCCTTAAATATTGTTGATTGCAATTCACGTAGTCATATAAAGACAGCACAAGAAAACAACAGTATCCATTTTACACAAGTACTTAAATATTTGTTTATTCAAAACTTTAAATATTTTGTTATTTAATAATCCGGAAAATAGTAATTGTATATTGCTGATATAGGAATTGATTAATTACTTAGTTCATTCATTACTTTATTACAAATATTTAAAATTTAATTATACTGGATCGCTTACTCGTAAAGCTAAACACCACTACACAGCTTTTAAAATAATTAAACAAAAAAATAAACAACCCCACATAACACTCTCCATCTGGAACAAAAAATACTTAAGCAGAAAGGATGTAAAGGCTGAATACTTAAATAATTTTTGGGATAATCAGGACGAAAATTCCTTCTTGGCCTCAATAGACTAGTTAGCTATTGCCTTGGTATTTTAGCAAGTCTGTTACTATGTATTTGGAACCTAAGTACTCTTGTGTAAATACAAACAAAATGTAGATCCTATAGTTATGTCACGATATTTCGGTTAGTCATATACTACTTATAATATAGCATTATTTTCACTCATAATATAGAGAGTGAAAATGAAATAATATTCCTAATTCTGAAACTATAATTATTATTAAACGTGAAAGATAAATAATAAAAATGGAATATAATAATATAAAATTGGGTGTCCAAGTTTTTCTTATTTCCATATCTACTACTTTCAAAAAATATGCAAGAAAATGTAATATATTAAAATATTGAATACCTTTAAATAATTATAAATAGAACCTTATAAAAAATATGAATTTGTTGTTTATGAACAAATACTTTATGACACATTTTTATTCAAGTTTGTAAGAAAATTTCAATGTCGGTCGTATTTTTAAAGTATCGGGCATGAGATATTGAAATTTACTAGAAACAGATATTAGCAAGTTATAATCTGTTGGCTAATCAAGACTTGAGTCTGTAACACTTCAAACACGTTGGTTGTAATTGGGATGATAACTAGTAGTGTTAGTACATTTAACGTAACAAATTACAAAATTTTTTAAAATGTTTTACGTAATATTTGTATAGTTAAATGTATAAGTTGTTTTACACACACGGTTTAGCTAAAATTTGAATTGTTTGACAATTGTAGCTGTTAGATTGCTTAATATTTATATATATAAAGAACAACACTTAGCAATTTTTTCTTAGAATATTCTGTTTTCAACTTATGATGGTCTTTCGAGACAGAAATCGATTTTGAACATTAAAAACAAAACAAAAAAAGATTTTTAAGTGTTGTTCTTTATATATATAAAATTTGAACTTTTAAAAGTGTATGGAATCTTTAATATATCTGAGTAGGGATCCAATCCACATAGCATTAAATTTAACCACAGCTCCTTAATATGTCATTTTTATAAACTCTAATGATATGGTAGTAATGAGTCCATAAAAATGTTGAATGAATGAACTTGAAACAAGTAATTTTAAATATAATGGGTTTTACGTAGCCTATTTTATTATGTAAAATGAATAAGGATTATAAAATAATAAAAATATATTTTAACATGATTACACTTATTGTATTTATACACACAATTATAAAATAATTAATAACAAAATCAAACGCCATACTTGTAGACCTACAGTCAGAATGTTTCCATTTACGGTAATTTTAAGCGTTAACCCACTATACGTCATAGATCATCATCATCATCAGCAGCAGGTTCCAGTCTTCTCCCGGGTCTGCTTGGTACACAGTCCTCTCCACCATAGCTTATCTTCCCACTTCCTTTCTTCCAATATGTTTTCCCATACCTCCCCTCTTCTTACTACACTCTCCTTTAACCCATCTCTCCATCTATCCCTTGGTCTACCCCTTGGACGTTTACCCTGTATCCTCCACTCCATCCACCTTTTCGGTATCCTCTCATCCTCCATCCTTTTCACATGTCCGAACCATCTAATTCTTTCCCTTTCTATTTTATCTTGCAGAGGTTCTTCATTTAATCTGTCTCTTATGATTTCATTTCGTATTCTATCCCACTTCGTTACTCCTAATCTACCTCTCAGGAAACGCATCTCACATGCCTGTATCTTGCTCTTTTCTCTATTCTTCATTACCCATGTCTCTGCTCCATATGTTAATATTGGTATGTAGTATGTCCTATATATAATTTCTTTACTTCTTTGTGGCAATCCTTTGTCTCTTATTAATCCCCTAACTAATTTGTAGAAATTTCCAGCCTGTCTAACTCGTTCATTTATGTCTCTTTCATTTTTACCATTTTCTTCCAGGACACTACCCAAATATTTGAAGAACTGTACTCTCTTCATTTCCTCTCTTCCCAGCATTAATTTTTCTAATATACACTCTTTGTTCCTTGTTGTTACCATATATTCACTTTTCGACACATTGAATTTCATCCCATATTTCTTTACTTCTTCTACCCACACATCCAACTGTCTTTGTACCTCTTTTATTTCACTTCCCCAAACCATTAAGTCATCCGCAAATGCCATAACCTTCATATTTTCTTCTCCAATTCTTTTTGCCACTCCACTCATTACTTCATCTAATACTGTTATGAAGAGAAGAGGTGACAGAGCGCTACCCTGTCTTAATCCGTTTTCTTGTTTGAACCACCCTGTCTTTTCACCCCCTATCTTTACACAACTTTGGCTTTCTCCACAAATCTCTCTTACTCTTTCAATTATACTGTCTTTAACTCCCTTCCTTTTAAGTGCTTCCCATACCTTATCTCTTCTCACAGTATCATACGCTTTTTCCATATCCAGGAACCCCATTACTAGATCTCTTCCATACTCATAATTCTTCTCCTGCATCTGTTTAGCAGCAAAAATGAGGTCTATTGTTGATCTTCCCGGTCTAAATCCACTTTGCTCCTCTCTCAGTTTTCTTTCTACTTCGTTCCTCACCTTTTTTTCCAAAATTTTCTCATATACCTTTGCACTGTGACACATTAAGGCTATCCCTCTATAATTACGTCATAGATAAAATATGTTAATACTAAATCAATAAAAAAATATAAGAAATACCAATATATTATTACTACAAGAGCATAAATTAGTGAAAAAGCACGTACACAAGGAAGCATGCTATAAAATAATAACTCAAGCTTACCCTAGTTGGCTTCTTACTAGGTCGAGGAGTTCGTATCCTATGACCTTTAACCACAGCCTCTTGGTCTCAGTTTTGGCCAAACATAAAGCTGAATTATTTAAAATATAAAGGTTTATATTTGGTTGATCCTGAGCTTGATATCATTTTATAATGTCTATATAACTTCTTATATTGAAATGTTTAGAAGATTTGATGATGAATATAATAGACTAATTAGAATATTATTTTTATAGTTGTTATTTACTGAAATACACATTATGAGGCTTCTAAAATATTCTGATTATCTTTATTAAGTTAAACGTTGAGAGTAAGAATTTTGAGTTTACATGTGATCATACTCTAGATTGCTACATATTTCATATTTTCGTTTAGTCTTACTCATGTATGAAACACTTTTCATTACGTTTATTTTAAAAGCACTTACCTCGACGATAAAAATAAAAAAGCCATTTGGATTCTTCTGTGTTTCTTTGAATTTATGACCTTAAAACTATTATACTGTAATATAAACTACTGTTCTAAAAAAAAAAAAAAAAAACTGGGAAAAGTTCGGGTGACTGCATGACGATTTTTATACAGTTAACTATAAAGTTAAGTCGTTTTTAATTTAATATTTTAGTGAGCGAGTAATACAGTATTATATAAAAATAAAAATAAATTACCTCTGTCAACAGTTCAAATATATTATAATTTAAAAAAAAGAAAAAAACTGTTGACAGAGGTAGTTTATTTTTATTTTTATATAATCTTAAAACAGTTCAGAGGCTAAATAAAGAGTTTTTAAATACAGTATTGTATAACTTCACCTACATAAAAATTACACAATTAAATTCATCCATAGAAGTATTGCGCTCATACACAGACGGTAACTGCAGTTAAGATAAATGGAAATCAAGTTGAGTCGGGATAAAAGTTACCTACTTAACTCATAAATTACATTTTTTTATGAGTTAATTTTTATTTACATAAATTTACATACTTGAAACAGTAAATTACACTTGTTAGTGATTTATTAATATTTATTAAACGATACAAGTTAGATTACCGAAAGCTTATGGCGTCAACCACCCCAGGTTGGGTTTATTTTCAACTAACCCAATCCCTTGTACATGTATGGTTGAGAAAGTGAGGAAAATCGATTAAATTTCAAAACTTTAATTCATTATTACATTTAATTTACAAATATTTTATATCCTATCTTTGTATTATAAGAATTATATGTTGAAAAAAAATCTTGTAACAATACATATTCTGTAACATGGGAAGGAAAACCTCGTACATTTAATAGTTAACCTAATGATGTCCTGGGGGAACTTTGAGCGTTTCCTGCAATTTAGAAATTAGTCGTAGTTCCTGTCACAGCAGCTTTATTAAATACAACCAAGAAACCTTTAACCCTAAAACTAAACTAACCCTTAAAGTATTTTAATATTTTTTTTGTATAGTTCAAAACATTTTTATTTAGTTCTATGCATAATATTTTCATATTCTAGAGTTTGATATCAATTTATACTCTTTCTATAGTGTCATATATTTAAACGTTTTGATGGCTTGAGGATCGTTACTGATGGCTTTAGGATAATTACTGATGACTTTAGGATCATTACTGATGGCTTTAGGATAATTACTGATGGCTTTAGTATAATTAATGATGGCTGAGAATCATTACTGATGACTAAGGTATCATTACTGATGGCTTGAGGATCATTATTTATGGCTTCAGAATCATTACTGTTGGCTTGAGGATCGTAAGATTAACGGACCCTTTAACCACCTTAAATTTAAGTATCTTTGTATCATAAATTTTGTGCTATATCAATAAGTTCAATGTATATTTTATTATATACAAGTGTAATGTCATCTTATTTCTTTTGGTGTAGATAATTAACGTTTATATAAGGGAATTGTTATTGTTTAAACATTAGTAGAGTAATTTGTTAAACATTTGGGCGAACCGGTGGCCGAGTGGTCTAAGGTGTCAGGACTTTGAGCTTGGGTTAGAGATAGCGCTGGTTCGAACCCAGCCTAGACTGGAATATTTTATCAGTAATAATCACCTTGTACTGTACTGGTCGCCCCCTTACTCTGTATGAATAAGTTCCCGACACAGATAACTAGTCTATGGTGAATGGGCAGAGTAGGATTAAGAAGATCGGTTTTTCTTTAAAAAAAAATCAATGCGGGATTAATAGTAAAAAAAGAATATTGATTGCTATGGGTCCTTAAACAAGTCAAAAACACAGTTTCATTACAAGTTTAAATTTAATGTTAAATCTTTAACTTTACTAAATTTTACATGTTTCAACATGTGGTTTAAAAAAATATAGTAGTTGTTTTATGATTAAAAATACTGAGATATTATATAGTGTGAAAATATGCCCTTGATTGTTATTATTCATCAATTTATCGATATAAATACTTTAGAAATTTAACTGGCTGTAAATTACTGAGCATTTATATTAAACTAACAAGTTTAAGATCATAAATATATTGTAAAGTGTAAGAGTAAGCCAAATTTTAGGTAACCAGACTGTACTAAATGGTAAATATCTTTATAGCAGTAAATATATAAATTTATATTGTGAAAAATTTTTTAAGAAATATGGTAAAAATAACTGAATATTTATTAGTGAATTAATCAGTACTCTCGTAAGTTGGACCAAAGTGAATAATAGCTTTAATTAAAAGTGTTGTAAAAGTAAGACATTAAAATTGGCTAAATATAAAACATAATTTAGTACCAACATGTATTTGTTGGCATACAAACAATATATGAATAAGAACTACACTATTATTTTAGCTTGTAATAAACTTTTATTTAACGTATGTATGTATTTTTATATATTTTATAAATTAAACAACAATTATTTCAAACCTAAATCATAACTATTGATTTTATTATAAATGTAAAGTTATTATATTTATTAATTTTACAGTAATTAAGTTTAGTTAAATGTATTCTTGCTAAGATCATATTAAATTTAATTTATGAAAACTGTTTTTTGATTGTATAACATTTTAATTGCTATAGAAAGGTAGGATGTCCAAAGTACTTTTGGTTTAAACAATGTAATATTGCCATTACTTACTACATATTTTCTATTTCATCAGAGTTTAACGCATACAATAAAGTCATATTGACACTTTAATGCCATTAAAGTATCATCTTTACACCGTGAAGGTAATTTCGTATTTCATGACGTCATAAGGTAATGTATTAATGTCCTTTATCACGCCGGACGTAATAGCTGTGACGTATATTTGCCAACCAGTTATCGTCATCCTACCGACTTTAGTAGCCTAAACTGTAATATATGCAATCTGCATTTCATTTAGGAATATATAATTAGTTTAGTGATAATTGTAAATATTAGAAATGACTACATTATTAAGATCTTATTTTCAGGCAGTTTTTGAAAAAAATATTAACATTTATTCGTATAACTTTTAAGTTTAATATTAAATAAAACAATGACTATATAACTAAAATGTATTATTGTTACTATCATTCTAAATGGCGTAGATTATATGTTCTTGTTATATTTATAAAGTTTTAATTTTGAAACGTTGTTACTGAATTTTAGTGTAGTATTGATATATATATATATATATATATATATATATATATATATATATATATATATAGATAAATTAGTTTCTTAAAGATTACAAACAATTTTATATATATTATTAGTTATTTACAAAAGTATATCTAACACTGTGTTAAGTATTTGATATGCTTTAAACAGAAATTTTGAGACTTGGTGTTTATTTTTATATTTAAAATAAATCTAGTTAGGAAATATCCATAGAATAGAGTAGTAATCAATATATTTGTGTTGTTTTTTGATACTCAAAATATTTTTCTGTTTATTAATTTGTTATTTTTGTAAACTCTTTACTGACCACCATTACTAGAAATATTTTTCAGTTTTTTAAATTTTACTACGATCATTATATATTTTTTATCTTTGTATAAATAAATCATAATTTCAATTAGTATGGAATAGTATTGATTTAATGGATGCTGTACACAATTTTAGGTTTAAAATGTTTTTTCACTGTAGGCACGTTCTGGAATAGTATGAATTAAGATGCATTTGTACTCAAATCTACATATTGTTGTGTTTTGGTAAATCCTGCACGTAAATGTAAAAGTTTATTTCTGATCGTTTTTGTAGCCTTGTTAAATTACACAAGTTTATTTTCTATACAGAAGGCTCCCTCGATCCTGAGGTATATTACAGTTGCCAGAAATATCACAATGAGAAGCACTCTAAATTATCTCAACTGGAGATGAAATGTGCTACAGAATAAAACATTAATCCTTCACGACCAGTAAACATTTCTAATAACTGTTTTAAGTTAGCACAAATAATTTAAATAAAATATCTGTTCGAAGGTTAAATTGTGTATGTTGTATTTTTGTGAGTGAGAGAGGGAGAGAGGGGGGAAGGGGTTGTTATAATAATTTATTCTCCTGATTATGGTTAAAAACTTCAGTCTGTTGATCCTAATGTAGCATAATATGCTATAGAACAAGGTTTTCGGTCTGTATTTAATTATGTCTAATGATTAGCAATGCAATAAAATAACATCAAATAATAAAATATTCCATTATTACTAGGGTTAATATGTTCCATCATAAATATAATATGGTTTACTTCTTACTGCACAGTATATTATATATGTTTGGTTAAGGGGGCGTGCAAATTTAGAATATATTCTTACGTCCTCTTTTAACGTAACATTTTAATGATTAAACAAAATAAAATCCTTCTTTTAACCATTCAAAGATAATAATGCTGTAGACTATCATTTGTAATTCAATGTTTGAGATACTCTATTAGGCTGCCAAACCAGTTGTACAACGATCATCATTATTATGGGTGTAAGCAAAATCGCCTTAAAAGGTTGAAGTCTAGAACTTGAGGAATTTATTTAAAATCTAAAATTGTTACTAGTAATAAAAAAGGAAATAAATTTTAAAGCATAAATGGTAAATGGGAAAAGTTTTGATGGAATTAAGGTTACTGTGTGTAAGCGTTGCAACAAATTATATGAACTAAAAAGCTGAGGTACCTGGTAGACAAAAAATAACATTTTAAATAGTCACCAAGATATGGAAAAATTTTCCTGCTTGTCTATTTATTTAAACAGAAGGTAAATCTGTTAGTCAGAAATGGGTACAGTGTAGTTATTATACTGCTGTAAATTATTACATTGTTTACTTTATACTTAAACAATCTTCATGTATTCCATAACACTGAACATGACTGCTTAAACCTGGCTTAGGAGGTATACCTTGTAACACAAAGTCCTTGGCACAATAGGTCGTATGTTATGTTAATAGTTAACTTTATATTTCTGAAATCCATAAAGTAGTTAATATTTAAATAATAATTAAAAAAAGTCGCCTGTTTTTTTGTGTTAAATACGTTTATGGTGCAATGAAATTATATTTTGTTTTTCATTTAGTATATTTTTTGTACATTTACTAACTGTCTGTTATATTTAAATTTGATTAGCCTGAAAGCCACGAAGAATAGTTTGTAATAAAACTAATAAGTTTTAAGTATCTCAAAACTAACTATATTTGTACTAGTATTAAACATTTGGTGTGATAATTAAATATGCATACAATTTACTGTTGGCGTGAAAATTATGTGCACCCGCGTTTGAAGGTTGTCTTCTAAGGTACTAAGAGACCTACAAATTTTCCAATAATACCTTTATTTTCCTTAATTAATTTTCCGTTATGACTTGTGCATATTTAAATGTTATTGCAAGTTTTAATAATTTTAAACTTATTTGGAACAAAGAAAATACCAGTTTTTTAACTAGTGTTCACTGTACATCAAATTTACACCGTTATTATTAAAAATCCTGCTAATGCATCTCATTTATATTTTTAGAATTCTTACATTATGAAAAAAAGTTCCTATCAATTTCCTAAAACATTGCTTTCTTGGCTTCTAGCGTACGTATTGGCCTTTAATTGGCCTTATAATCTGTATGACATGTATAGTTACGCTACATCACTTTCGTTTGTGTATGAAAATGTAGTGATCTAAATCGAACTAAATCAATTTATAAAAGCTTTAAATTGATAAATTTTAATTGATTTAAATAACTTTAAAATTACTGCATTTACCTACACATATGTAAGTAATTTATTGTAACTGTATATGTCATAAGGATTACAACCAAACCAAGTAATTAGTTTTACGATCACTAAAAGAGAAGAAAACAATGTTTCACGAAATTTATAACAAATTTTCTTCTCAAAAAGTAAACACTTTTAATAGTTAAGAAACATAACATAAAATATAAATTAAATAATAAACTTTAAATGTAATACATTATTAACGGGATTTTTAGTAATAAGGTGTACATTTGATGTACAGTGAAAACTATATACAATTCCGGTACTTTTTTTGTTCCAACTAGGTTAAAAACTACTAAAAATGCTAACCTCGTAACATATAATTTAACGAGGGAAATAGTCGTGTGATTAGATTGTTCGTATGACTTTTAATTCCTTCATAAATAACCTACAAACTTAGGTGCATATAAATTCTGCGCCGACAGTAATTTGTCCTTATTTCTTGCTACTTATCACATTTCCCTATTAAATGTTCATTTAGTTTAAAATTTAACACCAAGAACATAGCTAACATTTTTCTTGCTGGATATTGGAATACAAGACTTATTAATGCTATTTGAAACTCGACGGCTAACTGCAGAATAACGCCAACACATGCTATTGATTACCCCCTAGGGTACGATTTGTATGGGGTAGTTGTATGGCTAAGAGCTTTGTGATCATATACTAGGAAAGGTATACCACATAAACCAGGTTTAGACAGTCATATTTAGTTTTACGGAATAAATGAAGATGATTTTAAGTATTTGGACATTTTAAATAAAAAAAGAGCAATCTTTCTAATATCGATTCGTTCTTTTTATAAAAGTTTTTAAAACATTAAAATTGTGAAGAAAATTAATTGTATATAAGGCTACTAGATATTTTATTCCATTGCCTACTTATTGATTTTGTATATTTCGTCCAATATAGACAAAAGGTTATCCATTATTTATCACAGACGTACGTCGTAGAGATATGAAGGGATTAATGAGCGTGATGACTAAAGATGAAGTGTTATTGTAAATTGTTGGTGTTGTTTGTGTTACTAAATAAGGTCAACTATTACTTAAGAAGAGTCCATTATTAATATTTCAATAGCTAGGGGAAATAAAGGACCTAAATTGTTATGTTGAATCCAAACCATATACTATTGGTTTGATTTCCTAATTGACAGGCTGGTCAAAATAGGTTTTATGTCCGCAAAAACTAAACGTTTTCCTATACAACCAGGGTGTTCTAAAATTATGATATTTTGATATAAGACAGTATAAGAGGTGTCTTACAGATATTTAGTGTCAATCCAGTCGGTGTAGGCTGGATTGCCAATTCATACGTGATCAACTTGGGTAGTAACCGTGATCAGCTTGGGTAGCAACCGTGATCAGCTTGGGTAACACCCGTGATCAGCTTGAGTTAGGTCAAGGTTAGGTTTGGTTAGGACAGAATGTGTGATTCAAACAGTCATCTTGAAACAGTCATCTCGTTCAGCTTTCAAACAATCATGGTAAAAACAAAAACAAAAAACACTTTGCGGGGATATAACCGATGTCGACCGACAAGCCTACTACTCAGTTCTCTTCCCAACACAACATCTGGACCCTGACTACCACCCAGCTAGTACACCTCAAACATCTATAGTAGTGTCCTAGTCAATGTAATCCATTAAGTGGACGTGATGTCTGTATTAGGAGGACCAAACATAGAGCTTATCGTTTATAGCACATTATCCCTAAGTAGATGGGTTACAGATTAGCAGTGCTGTGATTTCCTAATTTCCTGAACATAAATCAATATTTGATCGTGCCACCAACATATCATTGCAAAATAACAACAAATAATTGGACAGTGTATTTATTTAGGCCAACCACTTTGTACGGTATATAAAATAAAATATTAGGACTTTGTCATATGTTTTTATTTTAAAATCGAAAACATATGAACTAATCATTAAATATGAGATCTATATTTTTTTCTGAACCATCCATAGTAACAGATATATCGATAAGCATGTCTATTTCAATATAAAAAATGTATGTTCCGGAATTATTTTTCTTTTTACCTTCAATCAAAGAAAATATAACTCCAAATTCTCTTAATTCCCTTCAAATTGAGAAGTGTCTTCAATAATTTCCTACCAGTTTTTTTTAATTTCAATTTTAATCATAATGATATATACATTGAACAAGCGTTTTTTTTCATGCGATAAAGTTAAGATATTCTTTCTGTTAGTTTTTATTTTCATATGTTATACTGTGTATTATAAATAGGTTTATTTTGTATTTTATTTTAGCATTCTATACAAAATTTAGGTTTTTATTACTAGCCCTGAAGGACCAAGTATTTAAAAATAATTGGGTCCTGAAGGACCCGATATATTAAAGTATTGGGTTATAATTTATGTACGAATGCATTCCAGTTGTTTATTTTTGTTCGCTTTTTCACATTTTCTGCTTCCTCTATTGATGTACTCTCAATGATTATAGCAACGTTAATTCTTCCATTACTTTATATCAGTTTGGATGTTATATTTATTTTTGCAAGTAAAACCATTAAAGTACGCTATACATTCCTTCTGCAAACGATAAATTACTAAAAATATGTTATAAAACAAGCTATAACTTGTTAAATATTTTCTTTGATTAATAAATATTATTGGAACGTCAAATGTCTAAAGTAATTGTAATAAAATATATTAATAAAACCATAAATGTATGTATTTTAACTTAATATGTTGGGTATTTACCATTATTTAGGCCTATTATACTAACAAACACTTTCTAAATACTACTAAACAAATGTCGATCTGTAAATAAATGCTTTAAGCTGTGGACAAGTGCTGAGTGTCAGAGACAGAAACTGTTTCTTGACAAAAGTTTCTTGTGACAGACTCCATTAAGTGGCAAAAGGGTGACTATAACAAAAGGAGATATAAAGAATTGTTTATACCTTTCTAAGAATTAATGGCTCTGAAAGCTTCCAATTTGTATTAATGGACCCTTCTTTAATAATTCTTAAAATAAAATACACATAAATAAGCAGAGACTAATTTTAATTGATGCAAGTATAAAACAGATAATATAAAATATTGATCCAAAGGCACTCGTAGCAACTAAATTAATTGTTCAAGCTAGAAATAATAATCCTGATTAGAAGCTTCCTGTGATCATATACAATCTTTAGTGTTATTGATGATGTGTAACTGTTACTTTTACCCGTACATTTATTTATGTTTATACTAAATATGTTAAAACATTGCAATACATTTACTTATCAGTAACAAAAGAATGTCAGATAAATAATAAATTCAAATACATTAATATTTATTTTACCTAAAGATAAGTAACATATCCCAATATCATGTTAGTTTATAATAACCCAAAACAAGTCTTATTGTTATTTAACTTGCTATAAGTATCTTTTAATTGCAACTAAACAGGACCATCCTTAAACTTGTTTTACCTTCTATAAATTTTAACTTAAATTAATAATTATTGTTATTAATATATTTTATAAATGTTTGTATATTATTTATTTTACAAAATACATACAAAATGCATATAATTTTTTATATATTTCTGAAATAAAATATATTTTTCTTCTTAAGTTAAACAGCAGATTAAATATTTCAAACTTATGTACATGAGTATAGATAAGCAAAAGAAAAACGCAAAATTGTTGAGATGTTAATCCTTAGTGACAAAAATTATTATATTACCAGTGGCTCTTTTTGACGTAAAAACCAAATTTACTTAAAACGGTACAGATTATGGAGTATTGCAGGACTATGTCGTGTTTGAATGTTTAACAATTAATTAATCAATAAACTAACTGAACTTGGTTTATATGACTTTGAATTATTTAAGGTAAATATCAGTACTACTATATTAAATATATAATTGTATACATTTTCGTCGTTTTCAATACTACTTTTTCGTACACGGGCCTCTATCGCATCCATTGAATTGGAATAGCAAGACATTTTTTCGCTAGGACAACGTTTCGCATAAAAAGTTAAAAGTGTTTATTTTTATTTTTGTTACAAGGTACACATTTTTTATAATTTTTAATTATTTGTAATAGCACGATCTGTACACTCCTTTCTAAGTGTCGAAGAGTAAGTTCTCTTCGACATACTCAATGCCGTCGATTATTACCAACATATCTTGAATGGTAGTAAAGAAACCCTTCAATGATTTATACTGACATTTTAAACTTGAAATTTTATTTTTTGAGAATGAGAGGTCTGGGTGAGTCTTAATTAAAGTTTTAAATGAGTTATAGAATGTTTTAAATTACTTTGGGAACGAGAAATATGAATAAATGAATTACGTCAAATTTCATGTAAAAAAAAAAAAACTCGGAATATAATACTTATAATGCGATATATTTATTTGGTTGTTTTGTAAATTGAACAAACAACTAAATGTATTGAATTATTTTAAGTTAAATATAGTTACAATAATTACGTTTCAATATGTAATTGATATTAATAACTATACAGCAATAACAGACGAGCGTTACAGCGTTACGCGGTCGACTAATAATGCGAGTATGGTGTCTTTTGTGAACATTTATTAAATCCTAACAAATGAATACTTATAAAGGAGCCTATAGTTAAAAAGTAGTTTATTGTTATATAAAGTCCTTTAGAACTCAGCACAGAAAATATTGTTTCATAACAGAAAGCTTCAGAATCGCATATATTCCTTTAAACCCAATATGGTCTGTAGTTGGCAGAACTGATAGTACAGTTCAGTAAGCCTTCACAATACAATCTCCTGTACGGCTTTAAAGTGTATCTATGCATAACAAGATAAATATTCTCTACATACATCAAGGGGTTATTTGCCTTTCCTAATTCAAACAAATATAGGTAATTATGATATGTCTATGATTTTGTTCCTTAATGGTTATGATACATCATAAATATTATATAATTATTTTTATTGCAGTAAAACTATGCTATAAACTACAGGTTCAGTATTTGTCCATACCAAGATGCTTAAAATACTCCTACACATTTCATAGTATTTTGCAATTGCCATTTCAACTGTTCAGACAATTGAGGTGTGACGTTCTCATTATTTAAATCTAACACGTTTTTTGTAAAAAAGTTAAATTAGAAACTACCATGGAAATGAGTCTAAATTTACCAAAAGAATTTGGGTAGCTAAGGTAATATTAAGCCTGAAACCAATTACGGCAACACAAATACAACTTGCAATATTCTAAAGTAGAACTAACTTATAGTATGTAAACTTTAGCTAGCGAGAGCAATATCAACTCTTACATCAACACTCAAACTGTTCAGGGCACAGTTAATTTTTTCTTTTCTTTTAAGTTGCTTTATCTTACCTACTTCTTGTTTCATTGTTCCTACACAAATTTTTACATTAACAGTGTATTATGAGTACTTACTGAGCTAATTTATTCTCTGTTTTTTTATCAATTAAAATTTTAAGAGTCGACATTATTATAACGAAAATAATTCAAAGCTCACTAATATATACATATAGTATTACCTATATATATATATTTATTGTATAAACTAATATACTTGCATATTTTAATGGAATTTGTTGAAAACTAATTTTAATCGGATTATATATTTTACTTAAATGTAACTACTGTACGTATATTTTAAATTTATTATAGTTCAAATTAACTTCTATTAATTTATGTTTAAAAATACAGTCATTTCACTTTTAAACACCACGATATATGTAGATATGGGCTGTTTGTTCACTTATAACATAATGTCCATGTATGGTGGGATAAACAAACATTATCTTATCGTTATTAAGCAGATTATACTCGCAGTTATTTGCTACATTGAGGAACTGGTTTTATGTATAAGGTTTCTCCTGTTGTCATTAAGTAATAACAAATCACTGTTAAAAAAACTCTTAGTAAAGTTAACACAGTCCAGAGGTCAAATAATAGTTTATAATAAATTGTGTAGTATTTATAAAATCGTATTTAGAAACAAAGAATAACAAATGCTGTCTAATTATAATCTTATATTACATTGACATTTATATTTTTGTTAGTTAAATTCTGTACAAAAAGAAAATATCTAACTATTAGAATATAGACTAAAACTTTAAACAATATTTTCTGTTTATGGAAGTTAATTTATTACTACCGTAAAATAATACGAACAATGTTAATTATTACTCTTTTAGGAGTATTTTTAGAAACCATGTTAACGATTCAAGTATCGTAAAGTAAAAACATTATATAAGTCATATTTCATAATGTTTGCTCACAGCTGTTTGGGCATTTTATTTTTACAATTTATGCAGTCAACAGGCCAACCATTATTTGATAGTTTGTACAGTTTGCAACTACTACGAGTCATAAACTGTATCTTAAAATGTACATTAACATGTTTATTGTTTTGAAAAATAAAATAAAAATTATGTTCAGTACTGTAAAACGTTTTGGTTAAGTATTTAAATTCAATAGGAATATTGTTTCCCGTAACGAAGATAGTAACCAACTTAAAATCAAGTCTATTGTAATTTAAATTCTTCTACATGATCCCAATTATCCTAGTTTTTATATACATTACATTTTATTACTAATTTTAATATTTTCTTACAATTATTGATTAATGTAATCGTATCTAACATGATCGTACTGATCAAATCGTCGTATTTGGTATTTTTTAAATACTACCAAATAAGCATATTCTCCAGCATGAGTAACATTTGATTCTGAGGGATTTATATGGCTTGTTTTTAAACTAAAGTAATTAATCATGTAGCGAATTGATTCAAATATAAAATTTATTTATAAACACGTAGGAGGGTTGGCAAATGAGTAGTGTCATAGACTGAAGTACAATGCAGGTGAAGTCAGGTGCAAGATGTGTTTGAGAGTGCTGCTGCAACATTCCATTCGCATTCTCAGTACTATGATTGCGTACTATAATTGTAAATTAGAGGTACTTCTTGCACTTCTCATTAAAACATAATGATGATGAATGTGTATTGTAAAATAACTATTCCGTAGTCGAATATTCTTTACTTATATTCATTTTAGTGCAAAGTTAATAGAAAATAAAAAAAACATTTTAAGCTGCTTACTAATTGTATTTGAAAAAGATAACACCCAGCAAATACAAATTTACTGACATTTAATTATGAATTTATTTTAAATACCATAAAAAACTTATGTAAATCGGTGTTTTAAATAGTTTACAATATTTTCTGCAATAAAACAAAGGCTAAATAAAATGTTTTAAAAAATCTTTTGACGTACAAACAAATTCCTCAGGTGGGAATTTATGTCTGTAAAATCCTATCTAACACTCAAATCCAAACGAAATACTTTCCAATAACAATATAGTTTACTTTAATATATTTGAAAAAATAAATAACACTAAACAGACCAGGGTTTAGTGAATGTTATTTTTATATTTTATTGTTTAACCGCTTATACTGATATTATACTAATTAAAAAGATACCTTTCTGAATTTCTGTATATAATTTGTTCATTAAAATTTACCAATGTTTAAACAATATTTCATATGTTATTATCCATTTTTGTGGTATAACGTAAAAGTTAATTATTGATCAGCTAAATAAACAGCATTGTATATTTTAACTTGCACTTTACTAAAGTTTATTGCCTTAATTACCTTTTAACTATATATTGGATTACCTTTCATACAGGACAGATACCCGCCTATTATGTCGACACGCTAATTATCATTGCTAATGTATCCACTGGCATACAGTTCAATAATTACTCTACATTAACATGCCAGCACCTGTACCAGTAGTGTAATTTAGTATATGGTATCCTTATTGTATGTAAGCCGTTTGTCCTTTATTCTTACGAAAATAGGGTTGTAAATATTTTATGAACAAAAATTATTTTGTGCAGATATATAAGCTTAATATGGAAGCTTAAAAAGGATTGCCTTTTAAAAATTTACTTTTTATTAAATGAATGCAATTCAAAATATTTTTTAAAATGAGGAAAAATTGAACAGCCGTTTTAGCTAACTTATCAGACTATTCGTCAACGATTATATGCTTAGTCATAGTACTGGCCTAAAGAACTTGATTCCTGGTGTTTTTATAATGGTGTCAAAGTTGAATGTGAACCTCACAAAAGACCAATTAAAACACCATCGACACAAAGAATCGTTTCCAGCATACTAGATCTGAATTAAAGACTATACAGTAACGCATAGCTTACAAGATGCATTTACCGAAAGACGAGTAATGAAAATGAAGTGCTACATATGCTATCTGGATAAAGATTATTTAAACTAAATTTTCTTAAAGGACGAAATTATAATTGGGAGTGTATGAAACAATATGCCAGTAGAATTCTGGACATAGCCTAAGTATATTTTATACCAGTAGTCCTGGTTATTCCACAGCAAATAGTGTAAATATGTTTGACGAAAAGAAACTAATACTAGCGTATACCTGAAAATAAAATAAAATTTACTGATTACAGAAGTGATCTGAAGCACACTCAACTGCAAAGGAGCATAGAAAAAGAAGACCTAACATTTGATGTGGGTTAATAATCTTACTGTAATATAAAAATTTAATGGTGTGTTTGTGTGTGTGTGTGTGTGTGTGTGTGTGTGTGTGTGTGTGTGTGTGTGTGTGTGTGTGTGTGTGTGTGTGTGTGTGTGTGTGTGTGCGTGTGTGTGTTGTGTGTGTGTGTGTGTGTGTGTGTGTGTGTGTGTGTGTGTGTGTGTGTGTGTGTGTGTGTGTGTGTGTGTGTGTGTGTGTGTGTGTGTGTGTGTTTGTGTGTGTGTGTGTGTGTGTGTGTGTGTGTGTGTGTGTGTGTGTGTGTGTGTGTGTGTGTGTGTGTGTGTGTGTGTGTGTGCGTGTGTGTGCGTGTGTGTGTGTGTGTGTGTGTGTGTGTGTGTGTGTGTGTGTGTGTGTGTGTGTGTGTGTGTGTTGTGTGTGTGTGTGTGTGTGTGTGTGTGTGTGTGTGTGTGTGTGTGTGTGTGTGTGTGTGTGTGTGTGTGTGTGTGTGTGTGTGTGTGTGTGTGTGTGTGTGTGTGTGGGTGTGCGTGCGCGAGTGTGTGTGTTTTACTCAATCACGTACAAACACGTAAGGTCTCCGGTTAACACATAGGCCTATCTTTATTTTGAAATTCTATCAGGAAACCACCACAGGGGTTCTAAGAAATATCACATGGGCGAAATCATCTGGTTTGATTATTCGATAAAATACTGGCAACTAAATCTACCAATCACAAGGAAGCTTACAGCTAAACGTTAGGCAAGTTATTTTCTACTATTCAGCTGACATTGTAAACTTCAGGAATTAGAACAGTATTTTTTATGTTTTTTTTTTTTTTTATTTTTTTTTTGCCATTTCACCATGTGACGTCATAGCAGATGCGCGTGATACCAACCATCTTCTTTCCTAGGGGTACCGTGACCACAAAGCACTTTTGCATTATACAGATGCCAGTAGGTACATGTTTTGTATTACTGCATGTAATAAGCACAATATAAATCAACGTAAACCTCGTATGAAGGACAAACAGGTACTGTGCTAGTTTCGCATGGATCCAGAAAAAATCAAAAAAGTCTAAACAATTACATACTTAGAATTATAAACTTTGTCGATATTTAATTTTATACAGTTTATATTTTTCGCGTAAAATACAACACATATGTAAAAAAATACAAATACCAAAATAAGTTATAAATAACTTCCTTAATGAAACTATTTTGTTTTATTTTTACAGATGGGTTAACTATATCATTAAAACGTCTCAAATGCAAGTTTTTAATAATTTTCAAGACAAAATCAGCGTGTTTAATAAATATATGCAATAATATCTCTTAAACCCCCCCATTTTTCCGTATCTCTGTATATTTATGATTTTTATTAAACAATCTGTATCTTTGAAGTCCATAAGGGTATTAACTTAATAATTTAGTTAAGTATAATAAAGTAACTAAGTATATCAAGGACCAATATTAAAAAAATTTGATACAATAATCAATTCTGGTTTCAAAATTGAGATCAAACTATATTTTTACAGTCCCAATAACTAAAAACTCTTAAATGTTACTGTAAATACACAAGAGTAAAAAATATCAAAGAGTTTTATAAACATTTTAAGACTAAGTTTGTTCTGCTATGATAAATAATAACGGAGGGATGAATGTTTGCATGAAACACTCTCCAGAACAGATGAACGATAACTTAAGTTTACATGAAGACAACCAGGCGTACTATAGGCTGGTTATTCTATAAGTCATAGGTAATTAAATAAAAATCTGCTGATTATGATGTTGACATGACTCACAATCAATATTAACTTTATTAGGTCGTTAAATGTAAGAGCAAGGGTGAACTCAGTAAAACTGTAATTTCTCCGTCATTATTCATCGTAGAACAACAAACTTGGTCTAAAAAGTTCATAAAAACTTGTCCATGTTTTGTTATGCTTGCGTATTTGCTATAAAATTTAAGAGTTTTGAGTTATTAAGATTCGAAAACTTAGTATGGCTGCCATATTGAAACCGGAAGTAATAATTATTTACACTGTTTTAAAACATATATCGTTTTTATATTAAGAAGTATGTAAAGTTTAAGACAATACCTTTATCGACTTCTAAGTTACAGATTTTGAGTAAAAAACAGATAGAAGAATAAGTGAGATAAGACTTTATTAGAAATGTCTGGTATATTTTTGCTTGAAAATATCCTGAGGTTTGATAATTTAATTACTGGACACCATATATATTCAAGAATAATTTTAAGTAGACGACCAATATCATTATCACTTTTAGATCCCTAAGTAAATTTATCACCAAGAAAATAAAATATTGTTTAATGATATTTTATTATTATGTAAAAATAATAAATTAAATGTTAAATTATGAAAACGTTGTGTTCATATTGTTACAACTCTTCCTAAATATGAACAATAAATTATTAACTTAAATAAAATATAATACGATTACCAACATCCTATAAAGTTTTTTGTGAAATATTGATATTTGAATATCATAACAATTTTTTTTGTAAAATTAATATTTTATTTTCCTTAAAATAGTCTTTCTTTTAAGGAACATAATAATCTTTTAGTTATTGCCTCATTGACAAAATTATATTAAGATCGTATTCCAGTACTGCTAAAAAAATGTACCATTTTTACTACGAGTCGATTAAGTGGCTATTAAATATGATTTATCAAACAAATTACTCCTAATATTACAACAAAGTAGAACATGTTTCTAAATATACGAAATCTAAAAAAAGGTTTAATTCAAATAGTTTAAGTCCAAAATAGTTGATAAAACCACCTGATATCGATTACTAATTATTTATTAACCTATTAAGATTATTTTTTATTTTAAAACATAATAAGTTAATGAAATATTTATAAAATTGATTTGTGTAACAATTGTTAATTGTCTCATTATAATGATTTTAGAGAATTGTGTCTAGAAAATGTTAAATATTGTAAGAACTGAGAGATTTGGGTGTTTGGTTCTTTTACCAAAAGTTTTCAATATAAATTCTCCAAGTTTTGAGAAAAATTCAGAATCTTCCCCTTTCAAATAAAAAAGTAGTTTTTTCCCATTTAAATTAGCTAAATAACCAGTATATTCACGTTTGTTAATTTCCTGTCAATTTCATGCGACATGTTTTCTGAAGTCAACATGTTTGGTGAGCCTTACCTGTTCGGTTGTCCTGGTTTAGAGGGTTCTTATTGGTTGATTTAGCTTCTAGAGTAAGGAGGGGGTAAGTCCGTTGGTGGAAGGTTTGCGGGCGTTCGGGCAGTTTGAAGTTATCTTTTGGCGAGTGACCACGTTTGTTCTTCACGGCGATTTTAACCGTTCGGAGTCTTGTCTTCCGGATCGGCAATTTTTCCTTGTCGCTTGTGAGTGAGTGAGCGTATGTCGCGCTTTGTTTGTGGTCACGTTTTGGGTTAATACCTCCAGGACAGCTACGTAAGTAATTTTTACAAGTTTTCTTTAGTTAGGTTTTTCAGTAGGGTTTTAGTAGATAGGGTAAGATCCACCAAGCATGTGCGGTTAAAACTTGTTCTTGTTTGTAGTCACTCTTCTAGTGACAGTTCTTGGAGTGCTTTGTTTTCTGTTTAAAAATTTTGTAGAAAGGAAAATGTTTCAAGTCACTAAAAGCTGGTTATTTATTTTTTTTTCAGATCTCCCGGAGGCAATTTTGATTTTCAATTTTGATTTTCAATTTTCAATTTTCAATTTTCAATTTTCAATTTTCAATTTTCAATTTTCAATTTTCAATTTTCAATTTTCAATTTTCAATTTTCAATTTTCAATTTTCAATTTTCAATTTTCAATTTTCAATTTTCAATTTTCAATTTTCAATTTTCAATTTTCAATTTTCAATTTTCAATTTTCAATTTTCAATTTTCAATTTTCAATTTTCAATTTTCAATTTTCAATTTTCAATTTTCAATTTTCAATTTTCAATTTTCAATTTTCAATTTTCAATTTTCAATTTTCAATTTTCAATTTTCAATTTTCAATTTTCAATTTTCAATTTTCAATTTTCAATTTTCAATTTTCAATTTTCAATTTTCAATTTTCAATTTTCAATTTTCAATTTTCAATTTTCTCAATTTTTTGAATTTTTTGAGATATTTTCAATTTTCTAAATTTTTGAATTAAGAATTAATTAATAAAAAAAGGTTCTGGTCTGAAGATATTTAATTTATTTTAATTTATTTGTGTTCCTTTAATTTAATAAAGAAAGATATTTTATTTTCGTTTTTATTATTACTTGTAGAAGAAATCCAATTTTATTTTGTTGAGGTTATAAGAAGAAAAATAAAAAAAATATTTTTATCATTGAAGAAGTTTTATTTTAATCTCTCATTTCAGTTGTTCAACATATCAAAAATAAATAGTAGCTTTAAGTTAAGGCTACATTTGTTAATCTTCCATCATTTGTTTTTAATTGTTTCTTTTATAAATCCCACTTAAAATAAATTCAGTTTATACTTTTAAAATGTTGTATGGTGTTCTTTAATTTAACTTTGGCAAGGTTTTCGTGTTTTATTTTGTATTACAGTACCAAAGTATAATTAACAAACATATTGACAAGTAATATTTAAGTTTCACTTAACACACTTATACACAACTGATCTACAGATTAGATTTCCTTTATACATAACTAATTACGTTGACTCACTAATTACCATTGCTAATGTACTGACTGGCATACAGTTCCATAATTACCTTTATACATAACTAATTACGTTGACTCACTAATTACTATTGCTAATGTACTGACTGTCATACAGTTCCATAATTACCTTTAAACATAACCAATTACGTTGACTCACTATTTACCATTGCTAATGTACTGACTGTCATACAGTTCCATAATTACCTTTATACATAACTAATGACGTTGACTCATAATTACCATTGCTAATGTACTGACTGTCATACAGTTCCATAATTACCTTCAAACATAACCAATTACGTTGACTCAATTGACTGTCATACAGTTCCATAATTACCTTTATACATAACTAATGACATAGACTCATTAATTACCATTGCTAATGTATTGACTCTCATACAGTTCCATAATTACCTTTATACATAACTAATTACGTGGACTTGCTAATTACCACTGCTAATGTACTGACTGTCATACAGTTCCATAATTACCTTTATACATAACTAATGACGTTGACTCATTAATTACCATTGCTAATGTATTGACTCTCATACAGTTCCATAATTACCTTTATACATACCTATATACAAAGTATAATTAATAAACATAT